>PQWD01001728.1:0-45954 GCA_019425675.1 Leucinodes orbonalis
GACGAGTGTGGATTGACATCTGGATGACAGGTTCATCATTCATGTACATCTGAACATCTGGATGACAGGTTCTTGTATCCAGAAGCAATCAAATTAAGAACTGCACTAGTGTAGCTGTTGTGTTTAAGCTTAATAACAATTTATTAAACTTGATAAATAAAAGAAAGAAATGTGATGTCATCAACAAATTGATTCGTGAATATAAATCTTTCATTTTCTGTTTTATGAAAACAAAATATCAATGGAAATCAGAAGAAGATGGATATTTCCTTGCAAACACATGACTAAACAAACACAAAGGCAGCATATAAGGGTACGGAAGCTTTTGTAAAGAAACTGATAATGCCCCAGTCACAATGTGAACTTTGGCATTAAGAAAAATCAGCATTCATTTCGGATTATTCTTGAGGTTAAAATAAAAGATATACATACATATTAAATTTTCGGTTTTAGTAAATTTTGAATTCTTTTTTATTTCCAAATAACTGGAACTTTATTGATATGCACATAGCAAGGACATAATGTACACAATATAGGACTTCTGCATATTTAAGAATCCTCTTGTAAGTAGAAGTAATTTTAATGGTAAATGCGGGCTTGATGGCGTAGCTACAAGGATGGTCGTTCAACGAATAGGTGACCGAAAATAACAATTTCAAGAAAGTACTTTCGTGCTTCAGTCACGTTTAGTCTTTGGTCCCAGCTCTTAGGATGGAAGTCAATATCATCCACCAATCCGCATTGCGCCCGCTTGATGGTTAGCGGCCCAATCTTCCTAAAGCCATTCAGGATATGCCACCCCACGTGCATATTAAATTTAGATCAATGTACTCTGAGTAATGTAGGTATCTATAATTTTCTGACATAAACATAACGCTAGTCTTATCTATTGGAGAATAAACGATGGTCGCATAAAAAGTTGTTTCCTTCAACTAGCACTGACGAGAACGTTAAAGGCTGTTTGTATAATTGACTGAGCGAGTGTGCTGTTCACAGCATAAGGCGGTAACAGGCCTAATGCTGAGTACCCGATCCATCACGTAAAATACTGACAATCGATCTCGAGATTTAATCGAAAACCGCGTTCACAAAGTAAGCTAAAATCTGTTCTTAGAGTTAGTGCAAAATATTTTAACATCATGTATATGTGTGTATGGTATGTAGAATAAAGCAAATTTGAATTTATGAAACTAAGCGACCAGAATACGAGTATATTCGAAAAGCAAAATTTGGTTTCCGCTAAATTTAACGCTATTCGTATGGAAGGGTTATTTGAATTGCTGACCCATTTCAAATATGACCCATATTGATATCCAACGGTATTCTGTAAGATTAATATCATTAAACTCTCTAAAAAAATCTGTTAGTTTCATTCAAATTTGTGAACGTTATTACAACAGGTCAGTTGTGCAGTCAGTACCACAAATTTTAATTCAAGTTACTCTTTTTTTCAATGTCTTTCTTTTGCTCGTTATTACCTTATTGCACGTCCCCAATGACGGATGTATAGGCCTTAGTCGTCCACGCGGGCCCAGTGCGGATTGGCCGACTTCACACACAACCTTTGAATCTCCTCGCAGGCATGCGCAGTTTCCTTCACCGTAAGAGCGTCTGATGAACATACATAATCATTTGGCAAATTCGAAAAGACGTTGGTATGTGGCGGGATTTGAACCTGCACCCTCCAGATTGAAAGGCTACACCAACGAGCTATCGCTATATTGAATTAATTGCAATACTCGAAATCACAGGTAATAATAATTTTATTATAATAAATAATTAAATTAAAAAAGCATACACAAACTTGGCAAAACAATGACACCACATACTATATAGGTATTTAACTCGTAAACCTAGCCTTGATGCAGTCTGGCCCTGCATGCTAACAATCCGCTCGAGTGTTCCATAACCTCCGCACCAGTGAGCAACGGAATGGGGGCACTGGCCGCATTCCCATAGACTTGCAATATAGTCATTAATACTAATACTTTTCAAATATTTTTTATTAAGCACTAGCTTTGGCCCATGGCTTCGCTATTAAAGTTCAATTCGGGGTAACATGACTCATTTTTCTGGGAATGTTTATTCCCAAAACAAAATAACAGAGTTATTGTTTGTTGGTAACGAAATTCGGGTACCGATTGTGAAAACTGCGGAAATTACCAAATAAAAATTCACACCTCTTGTAACGGGATGAGGACAGACTTAAATAAATAAATTACGCACGATATTTTTAATAGTGACAAATTATATTAGTCACCATACAAATTTCAGCTGTCTAGTATGAAATTTGCGGAAGCCTTCTTTAATTTTCACATAAATCACCTATTTGACCGTGAAAGGTGGCAAACATACAGACGTACACACATTCTTAACCATTTACAATATTTAGTATTGATTAAACGTATTGGTTCTGAAGCTAGTTTCGAAGTCGTATTAATCATTTTAATTAGTGCTGCACTTATGGGAATGACATATTAACTGTGATTATCGAACATTCCATAAATGGTAGTATGTGACAGTTAGGTGGCATTATTTGTGTCAGGCCACATTCCGAAACGACAACGAGATTTTAATGGGTCTCTCGGTGAATCTATAGTCATTAGGGAGGGGAAAGGTCGGTGATATATTAATATTCAAGCGGCGTGCTCACTTTATGACAATCCATCAGTCATACGGTTTTCATAACTACCTCGGCAGTCTAGTGGTCTCGGCGTTGAGTTTAGATCGTTGTTTAAAGCGAGGGTCGTTAGTTCAAATCACGCGGGGGACGTAAACATAGTAAATGTCTAGTTTACTATAATGCAGGTTAATCATGTTGTGTACTTCCCAGGTGCGGTGGGAAAGGCTTCCCATTATTGGTGTACCTCTGATCTGAAATCAGAGGTGCACCAATAATCCGTCCGTCCTAGTTGCTAATATCGCAGTCGTTGCATAAAAATAAAATAATGTAACTATAATCAATGGAGTAGCAGCTACCATAATCATACCAAAAATATTATTTAAAGTCTCGGCACTGGCAAAATCAAAATTCAGATTTTCTATGTAACAGCACTGATGCAGATACTTCTTGACCTTTAGGCGATTGATTTGGTATAACGGTAAAATTTTTGGTATGTTCCCCGTCTAGTAAAACATTTGTGTGCATGACACGTAAGTATGTATCGTAAACATGAAACCTCCTCCGATTTATAAAAAGCGTAATGGGCGTTTTCCGTTATGTAATTTCCATTGGGTAAGCTATTTGCTTAATAATATGTTGATTGACACGTTGTCAATATTTACTTAAATATTTTTTAACGTAGCGAATAAACTAATTTTACTTGTTATCATAATAACATAATAAAATAACTAGGTGCCTCGGTACTGAGAGGTCTAGGTAGTTACGACCGCAGTGCCAGAAATCGTCAAGCATTAAATCGGCGCAACTGAGACAAAAGCTACTCATATCGGAAAGTCTATTTTATTTTGGTAAAAATTAATCAATAAATTTGTATCTTAACTTAATTTCACAACACAAGCTGTGCAGATAATGTTGTCGACCCGCCCTTTCAGCATAATTTTATTTAAATATACCTATCTCTCCTTCTGTCGCTCTTGACAATATAGGTCTCAATAATTTTGATCCTTAAATGATATCTATTATTGAACTAAATTTTACTTATAAAATAAATATATTTTTGGCAAGATACATTTATATTGATATAGTCAGTACGCGTATGCATTTAGAAATTTAATATATCAACGTTATCCAAGGTTGTCTTATAGATATCGCTCTTAACAATACAATTGTATGTTATGTTATTATATAATAAAAAACAACTTCTGAATTCGTATGAACTCCTGTCCTGATCATATCTAAAGATCTCTCAAAAAATAATTGATACCCTTGTAGTAACGACCGCCACTCTACAACTAACGTTATAAAAGAGCCAAAAATCATTTTTAAAAAGTTACTTATTAACTAATTAATTAATTACGTTTCTTTTGCTCTTCCGTCCTTTCTTTGCCTCCGTGGTCTTCTCGTAATGTAACATCACTACTTAGTCTATCTACTAGGTTTGGTGGTTGTATTTTCGAATTCCACGGGATGCGTGCGTAAAAGTCAAGTTGTACGATTTTTCCAGTTTCATTCTTACATTACAGGCTGAATCATCTGATGGTTTGTAAAGAAGCATGATTCCGTGCTTCAGAAAACGTCAAGCCATCGTTCCAGGTTTTTTTTTTTTTTTTTTTTTTTTTTTTTTCGGACTGACTACTGCTGTTGGCCGCAGATGGCCTTTACAGCTTCACCGGGCAAGTGGCGAGCGCAGATGGCTCTCAGCCTAAATCGGTTCCAGCCTGTCAATGTGGTGATCTTTATATAAAATACATCAATGACGATAAGATGATTTAGAAATTTTAACACCAGGGTCTTGACTGGTTGTTTGGTGATTAACGACTTGATAAGACTTACTTTTCTTCTGGCATTAATATAGTCATGAAACACAATATTACGATTTAAGTTAACGCGTATGTGGCGTTTCAACCAACAAAAGATTCTAATTTTATTTGATTCGTTTGTTTATTCGTAGATTGTTTAAGACAATATTAGGTTAAAGTAAGTAAAAACATCAAGTGTCTTTCTGAACATCCTCGATAGATAGGTACCAGTTTCATGTGTCAATTAAAAATACATCACTATGGGACTCCTTGAATATGGATACTCATAATTGGCACGTATCAAGTGGCTGCCTGTCATCGCGATGCCTGATAACACCCTGGGGTGCTTTACTACTGAAGTTACTGGTTATAATTGTGTAGATAAAGCACAACTTCTAAAATTTAATTATATATTGCCCTTGAATGTCTTATGAATATATTATATCTTCGTTTTTATAAAAAAAAAAACTTTGTCTTCATTCACGTTTGATTTTAAGAAATATACTCTATTAGCAATTGAATTGTATCCTACAATGTAACAGGCATTATCTTTCTGTTTTTTATTATAATAGTCCTGATACAGCATATAAAATTCGCATACATTTGGGTTTTTAAAATATATATATGAAAAGATTATAATCTTAAAAAAATATGCAACGGGTTAAAAAAGTGCGTCGAAATCAGTGACGGTCCAATATATAGGTATATAGGTATATATAAAATATTTACGTATAGTTTTAAGTACAAATACAAATTTTAACTAAATGCATACAGTAGCTTATCTTTAAGACATCATTATCATGTTATCTAAAATGCATGTAAATACTTCTGATGGTAAGTCAAATATCTACTCTTGAGTTGGGCATACAAACAGCTTTATCGTTTTGTTGGCATTTAAATTTGAGATAGCGCATTTTCATTTGCTTTTACAAATACATCAGCAAACCGACATAACTATTGTATTCCACTGTTTTATGGTATGCTATAGATAAATAGTATTTTGTTCCAAGTCTTTTTTTTGTGTTCTCTGTCACGAAAGGTAAATCGTGTTACCCTGAATACATCGCGAGCGAAGCGGCGGGGGCAAAAACTAGTTAATAATGAAGTTATTTCTAGTTTGAGATAGCCCGACGGCTCTATTTGCTAGCTTAAGGCAATGAGGGTTGAATTACAGTTCATAATGATTTATATATCTTCATAAGTTATAATAGTTGGTGAGTTGAAGGATAATTATTGCTACCAAGTATCTGCCTTCCACCTACGTAATGCAATTGTATTATGAATTTTCTAGGGATTTGAGGATGCTTTTAATCACCTTTCAACTGGCAGAGGGTTGAATAGATGCAGAGTTCTTTCTAGATGGACAGTCAAATTACAAAGACAGCCAATCGTCTACTCCACCTCTTTTCGTAAATAAATAAAGCTCACGCCTTGGTCCCAAAGGGGTAGGCAGAGATGATGGAACGCCACTTTGCGTAGTCCTGACATACTTCCCTAGCTTCATTCACATCCATCAATCTTTTCATACAAGCTCTTTTATTCCTTTTACTTGGACCCCAGCCTTCTTAAGGACTTGACCAATTTGGTCAAGGTAAGTCCTTCTG
The DNA here is from genome assembly GCA_019425675.1 of Leucinodes orbonalis. NCBI lineage: Eukaryota > Metazoa > Arthropoda > Insecta > Lepidoptera > Crambidae > Leucinodes > Leucinodes orbonalis. The sequence goes on from PQWD01001728.1 coordinate 6,027, forward strand.
GGTCTCCTGCTCGTGTATCCTTCCACATTCGCACAATGCACCTGCTTTACTATTCTCCTTTCACTCATGCGCTCCAAGTGTCCATACCATCCTAACATACCTCTTTCTACTTTTGACACTATATCTACTTTCAGACCACACTTTTCTCTAATAACAGCATTCCTTATCCTGTCACACAATTTCACGCCACATATTTGCCTTAACGACCGCATCTCGACCGCATTTATTTTACATTCGTGCTTCTTCTGCCATACCCAACATTCACTACCATACGTCAACATAGGAACCAGAACAGCATTATGTACAGCCATTCTTGCCTTTTTAGACACGGTTTGGCTGTACACAAGGCCGCTGATTGCTCTGTTAACCGAATTCCCTTTCATAACTCTTCATTCAATGTCTTTATCACACTTACCATCTCTTGTTAACACGCTTCCCACATATAAAAACTCTTCTACTTGTTCAACTTTCTCGCTTTTAATCATAATCGCGCAATCAGACATAACTTTAAAAACCATAACTTTCGTTTTTCCAACATTTACTTTCATATTCATCCTTTTAAACGATGCATTCATGATATCCATCATCTTCTGCAACTCGGACGCCCACGATGCAAGAATTACTTGATCATCGGCGTACAAGAGGCACTTAATGACGGTATCTCCCATTCTCAGTCCATATTCACTCTCCCGCAGATCTTTCAGACATTTGTCCATAAATAAATTGAAGAGCCAAGTGATGCTACACATCCCTGTCTAACTCCCCTTGAGATGTTAAACCAGTCCGTGTAAGCACCACCCAGTCTAACACATGCCCTGGAATCAGCGTAAAGCGACCCCAGTGCCCGGATCAGACAGCTCTCCAATCCAAACTCCGACAACTCATTTCTATCCACTCTATCATAAGCCTTCTCTAGATCAATGAAGGCACTTTCTGGTGCTTAGTCATTTCAGTGATGCACCTTAACAAAAAGACTTGATCCAAGCAACCCATTCCCTTTCTGAATCCCGCTTGCACATCCCATATTTTATCATTCGTTTCTTTCACAACCCTTTTCGTGAAAATTAATAAATCGAACTTCTTAATGAAAACTCTGCGAAGACGACCACATAAGGTTTGCACTGTAAAAAAGATATCAGATCTCATGTTCAAGCTTCTGAATCTACCCAGCGTAACTTTACCAACCCTAACTTAAAAAAAATCTAAAATGGAAAACTTCGTCAGGAAACGTCACCGTCTGGGAAGAGATTGATTAAAGGTTGTGTGTTACGTCGGCCAATCCGCACTGTGCCTGAGGTTATATGAATCCAGTCACCTCGGTGAACCCCACCACAAAATGTTGTATCAACACCCGATTTCTGTGAGTGCATGGTCTACTTAGTACTCACTTCGGTCGAGCCAGCCAATTTGTTCTGAGCTGTGGCTCTTCTACACTTAACAGGTTGTTGCATTACAAATAAAGGAGTACTAGTGTATTAAAAATCAGGAGTACATGTGTATTACATAAACAAGAATACTTGTATATTACAAATACAAAAGTACATGTGTATTTCAATTACAGGAGTACTTGTGTATTACAAATACAGGAGTACTTGTTGTTACAAATACAGAAGTACATGGGTATAACAAATACAGAAGTATTTTCTGTAATTTAACAATGTTTTTAGTTTAATTTATGATATAAAAATAAGCAAAAAATACAAACCGGTTTAATATAACGTAAATCTTGAATATTTAATCTCTATCTTCAACAGTTCATACAAATAAAAAGTAAAAATGAAACACAAGGACTTCCAAGCAAAGAATAAATTAGGTTTTTCCGAACTTTGTTATATTTACAGAAGGTATAAAATAAAATAAGAAGGTATAAAGTGTACGAAATATATAGGCCATATTTCTTGGAATATTATTTGCAATTATGAATGCTACACCACATGAAATATGTATCAAGATTAGGGCAGCACCGACCTATGAAGATTCTTACTTTTATAATTTTAAATGAAATTACAATATTTTTCGCCATAGCCTATATAAATGATCATATCCATACGCTCCGTAACAATTACTATTTAATTAGTAACATAAAACATCATTTGTGGGATAAAATTCTTATCAGATCATATGCCTTAGCATACTACTTATACAAGTTATAAGCAGGACTGATACTCTGGCTGATTGTTTTAGATATAAGGTTAAATATCTAGTATCTCTTGATCACGGCTTATTATACATATATATTGTTTTTGGAATTTACTAATTAAACTTTTAAAATCTTTCTGATACATATTTAAATTATTCACGTTACTTTTGCCGCTGCGAGCGTCACAAGCCACCTGGATTCACGATGACATACTTATCTTTTACTAGATATTACATTGTTCGTAATATTTGTATATGGATAATGATTACTGTGTTATTTTTTTGCATTAATAATGAATGATTTGAAACACACACCATTCAACAAGTAAAATCATCACACTGAAACAATCACATACTGGTTGCCTTCTTGTTATGAGTTTTCACATTTAAAAAGAACCGATTTTTAGAATCAAACACTTACCTAGTAAAATAGTTTACGACATTTATTCTATGTTTCTATAACGTTTTAGTTGTGATATCACGTATACGTGTGTTACGTTATTTAACTTTTAAAAAAAAATACGAGAATGATTCCGAAAAAAAGGTTCTTGTCAAAATAAATTTTAAAAAACAGTATGTACTTTAGCTGCGCAATCCTTACTCGTAAAATACCTGTCATTTTAAATGTAACACTTAAATAAAATGAAAATGTGTTAATTGTTATTTGCACAATTCAACTGACAAAAAAGCTCCGCATCAGCAATTATTTACTTTATATTTAAGAATCTTAGAATACGAAAAGTACTTAAACAAACCAAGAAACTGTATAAATATTTCAACTAGCCACATATGCTCTGGAGATTATTTACGATACAAATTCTAACTCCTTGCGCTCTGTTCTTGAACTAAGTTAATTTATCGAAGGTCACATTACTTTGATGGCAAGAAAAAGCGATGTAAAAGATTTCTCATGCTCAAACTAATCCAGATTTATATATTGTTAGCTCCCACAAAGTAGCACAATTTAAGTTACTTATAGTACGGATTAATAACCTCCCTGAGAAGGTATATATTAGATAAAAATATTGTATCCTGAAATTGATCAAAGGCATTCACGTGAAAGTTTGGTGAAGTCTACCTTTGTTGTGCAGTGACGATAACGTAAATTTGGTAATCTCAACTTTAGATTTGATGAAATAATACTTGTACGTGGACGTGTCACTTTATCTGGCACCTCAGTCCGAAATATAATTTCATAACACTCAAATTTAACTTACGCTAAAACTGATTGACATCTTAAAAGATATCAACCTTGAGATGAGAAGCAGTTTATAGATATTGGATATTAAATTGAAAGCCTCAGAGACTAGATACAGACTTAATAGGAACAAAACATGTTAACTATAAAATACGTTAAAATTTTAGTAACTACTACTACTGTTACTCGTACTAAGCAAGGTAAGACGAGTTGAAAGCTTTTCTAAATGGATTAAGTAATATTAACATTGTGCCTTGAACATTTTTCAGATATACTGTTGTTATGTCTGTAAAAAATTTAAAAAATACTCATTTAAATCTTAATTAATAATATTACTTATAATGTAACATAATGACATCCTTTGGAAAATCTTTTATACAATTTCAAGAAACCTGGCATAAGCTTTCGTAAAGCTTACCTTAATCGAAAGCGTTACATTTATTAGTCGCAAATCTTTGAGACTTTGTAGTACTTTCAAGGGGTTCTTAATCAAATTATTTTCTATAGAAATCAATAACTCAGTCTCATTCAGGCCGAGAAAAGATTTAAGTACTTTAATCCCAAAGGCAAACTACCTTTAACTTATTTCTTTTTACAGTTTTATTATAAAAATGTCAAATACAAAATGTGTGTTTTGTTGAATTTAATAAGCAAAAATAATTTAAAAAGAGAATTGAATAACGAATAAGCTTCAATAAAATAAATAAATATCCACTGACATTCACACAGCGCCATCTAGCCCCAAGTTAAGCGTGAAGCCTGTATTATGGGTACTAAACAACGGATAAATATACTTAAATACATTTTTTTTTTCGTAAATACACATATCATACATAGAAAACACCCAGACCATTACAAACAGACATGTTCATGCACACAAATGTTTGTACTGCCCGGAGATCGAACCCGGAACCCTTGGTGTTGCAGCATACCTCTCAACCGCAACACCAAATGGGTCGTTCAATGATCTGAGAGACTCCCTTCCGCAAGGTGATGAAGTTTTTATATATTTCTACTAATATTACAAATAATATGAGCTAAAGTTTTTGTTTAGTAAATTAACGAATCTCGACATTTGCCGAAGTACCCATTAAAATCTCATTCTGGATTGGAAACGCTTCTAACCTAAAGCCATTCGAGTGTCGCCGACTATGGTGTTTACTGAGAGATTTGCCCCTCCCGCTTGTACCACCGTTCCACAATTCGTTAAGTCACGTCATGATTGTATATAGAGTTATATGTTTATGAAAAAAATGCCACCATAAATTTAAACAATTTTTTTTTAAATCTTATCAATAGTGCCCAATCGCCAAATTTATATTTAGCATAATTCCGCAATTAGTTATTTTTAAATAACAAAAATATTTTTAAGGGGTCACTTCGATAACACAGTTAGTGATATGGAAAATCCGTGTCATACCTAAAACATTTTAAAGACATTCAGAATCAATGTCCCGATGTGAGCAAAAAATCCAATGTTACTGCTTTTTAGGTCACACCCTTTTTTCTTCGAAACTATAAGCACTATTATGTTAAAACTATATAAGTACCTATATATAGGTTTATAAAAGAAACTTAAAAAAATATATTTTTTGACTTTGAACTGAAACTCAAAGACTTTTTATTGAACACACACGTGTGGGGTATCAATGTATTTATAGTGAGATTTCTAATATCATTTTTATGCATTTAACTGCATACATAAACATGAAGAATTGAAGCACTAATAGGTACTTCAAGATAAAGAAAATATAGTATTTTTATAGTATAGCTTTTAATATTAATTTAGTTAGCTTGAAGACTTAATAAAAAATTTGGTCATTATAATTATTGTTTTAAATGAAATAAATTTTATCCGAAATACTATTGCTCTCAGTATAAGTATAAAAAATGTTCATGTTCAACTAGTTATCGAATGATCTTGTATTTCAATTCACGTAAAATAATATATATTCAAATGTTTATGTTCTGCAATAAATATTTCCTATAGGTATTCCGTGGAACGTTGTAATACAAAAGAATAATACCTAATTAACATATTTTGCGTTAGTTAGATTAGAAAATTATTTATTGGACACGGTATAGGATGGTCTTGAAAAAAAGAAACATTTCTAACTGTCTTTTCACTAAATAAAGATGAGACCGGACAACTTACTACGAAAAATCCTACTAGCTAGAAGACGAAGTATGCATGTAATCAAAGAAGTTAGATGAAAATGAGTTGAAAATACTGTATGCAACATAATTCATATTAAATGTAATATGACCTCGAATATGGATTAACAACGGATAAACCTACTTACATTATTATCTTCTTATTATAATACTCATTATGAATCGAATTATCCAATTCAAACCGATAACAACAGACATGCATGAAGCTTACAAATATTTATTGCACGAATATCGTATCAGAAACCCTAGTGTAAGAAGCAACTTCTCAACCATGACACCATAAGGGTCGCCAATAAAACAGAATTTTCACAAAGCAAATGAAAGTATAGACGTGTCAAGTCTCCAAGGCAAGAAGATAAATGAGACTAATTCTCCTGAAGCCTGTCACACGGTAAAAGTTCCCCCTATGATACATCCGTCTCAATCTTAGATAATCTTGTGAAGGACGTGCTTAAGGGATCCTGTACTAGTCTCAATTCGCTTTCAACGCTGCTGAGATTTCAAAAATGCGACTTCACGAGATTCTAGCAATATGTCTGCCAGTTTTTCGCCACGGTTCTTTTTACACTAGAGAAACTTCAGAGAAACAAATCGCAGTTTATGCTACTGTATTGTAACTATATTTTTTAAAAGCATGAGATAAGATCATTTGCTTCTTACCATCATTAAGTAATAATTTAAAATGTTGTATTGGTTGATGTTGATGATATGTCGGTAATTATATCCAACTTTGTGAAATTTTGTTAAATAGCTTTATACATTTCCCTACAAAGGATTTGCATACTTTGCTCAAATATTACAACATGATTAATGTATTTGAACAGCAAGTTTGGCTTTTCACTTAGTATTTAAACTATGCAAGTAACTATTATTGAAATCGTTTAAGTTTTTGCGTACATACTTAATATTGTCCAAAAATATTGTGATGCTACTGTTACAATATTAATTTCTGCATAGAGTTGTCTTAATTGTCACGTGGTTTAAGGTCATGAATTGCACGAAAGTCTCTATTTGGAAATATAAAGATATTATTTATGACAGAAGTGTAACCCCATAGCAAAAATCATCCTACATCAAGCTGTGAAAGTAACTAAAGTAAACCAATCTTGTTTGTTTAATAGGGGCAAACCCACACACGCCTACATAAATAAAATTTTATTCCCACAAAAATACATTTGAGAACAATAAAAACTCGTGACAGTGAAAACCGTACACTGGACAAATAAAGATTTCGATAAGTTTAGTAACATTCGTTTGCAGAACCACTGATTCACCATTAAATGGTTTTGTAACATGATATATATATATAGCTTTCCAATATATTTTATAGTCACATCAATATTATATACGTTCTTCTTTTGTAAATTACCACTGACATAGACCTTTTGGAAATACCGACGTTGAACAGATAAAACATATTTTTATTGCCACAATGGTAAAATTTACACTTACATTTATTTTAATAATTACCCAATGGTCAACAATAAATATATATGCAAAATCGTTTTCCTAAGTATTTATGTTAATAACTAAGCCCCTTGATGTAATAATTACATTTGTTTTCTAATGACCTTGAGACCAGTCCCGAATATAACTTTACGGGTACTATGTTGTGTTAGAGAAAGATTTATTCGACTTGAATGATAATAATTGATAAATAAATAAAACTCTTAAATTAAAATGTTGGTGGTGCATATAGCAGATCACAATTCCAAATACGATCTCAATTCTATAATTTGTAAAATCCAGGCTGTAACTGGTTAATGACTCCAATTCTATAACCAACAGTGTTTCCTATAACCCTGACAGCGATAAAATTGCTTGCCATTGTTTTTCACTGAAGTATGAGGCGCGTGCGCTTAAATTGATGAAAATGTGAAATATAATATAATCCTCAATAAATTACCAACCTCAATGCGAACAGGTTTTTGTAGCAAAAACCTTGTCAATCTTTACGTAGTAAAAACCTAAATCTTTGCATATCTTGTCAATCAATTCCCGAAGATCTCATTGGTACCTAAAAGTAGAAGGTACCTATACCAACATAATAGAAGGTTGATTCCGTACAATTATAATACTTTGCCCCGGAATGAAATGACGAGCTTTTCTATCTAATATTTACTTAAAAATATTTAGTGCTTTAGCTTTATAATAGTATACTTTAGGTACCTATGCACTGAGCTATGCATTGTCAACACTACACACAAAGGTCTCTTAAATTAATTTTAAAGATACTAATATCCTGCCTGAGTTAAAATAAATGTTTACGTCAGTCGTTTCCGTAGGTGTTGGCAAAAATGTCTTTATTGGGAAACATGTTGTTATATATTTTTTATATTAATTATATTTAAGTACTCAATATAAATAGTATTAAGGTTTCAAGCTCATTTAAATATTTTTATACATTTATTCTGCTTACTTTTATAAATAAACNTCAAACTAATCCAGATTTATATATTGTTAGCTCCCACAAAGTAGCACAATTTAAGTTACTTATAGTACGGATTAATAACCTCCTGAGAAGGTATATATTAGATAAAAATATTGTATCCTGAAATTGATCAAAAGGCATTCACGTGAAGTTTGGTGAAGTCTACCTTTGTTGTGCAGTGACGATAACGTAAATTTGGTAATCTCAACTTTATATTTGATGAAATAATACTTGTACGTGGACGTGTCATTTTATCTGGCACCTCAGTCCGAAATATAATTTCATAACACTCAAATTTAACTTACGCTAAAACTGATTGACATCTTAAAAGATATCAACCTTGAGATGAGAAGCAGTTTATAGATATTGGATATTAAATTGAAAGCCTCAGAGACTAGATACAGACTTAATAGGAACAAAACATGTTAACTATAAAATACGTTAAAATTTTAGTAACTACTACTACTGTTACTCGTACTAAGCAAGGTAAGACGAGTTGAAAGCTTTTCTAAATGGATTAAGTAATATTAACATTGTGCCTTGAAACATTTTTCAGATATACTGTTGTTATGTCTGTAATAAATTTAAAAAATACTCATTTATTTCTTAATTAATAATATTACTTATAATGTAACATAATGACATCCTTTGGAAAATCTTTTATACAATCAAGAAACCTGGCATAAGCTTTCGTAAAGCTTACCTTAATCGAAAAGCGTTACATTTATTAGTCGCAAATCTTTGAGAACTTTGTAGTACTTTCAAGGGGTTCTTAATCAAATTATTTTCTATAGAAATCAATAACTCAGTCTCATTCAGGCCGAGAAAAGATTTAAGTACTTTAATCCCAAAGGCAAACTAACTTTAACTTATTTCTTTTTACAGTTATCATTATAAAAATGTCAAATACAAAATGTGTGTTTTGTTGAATTTAATAAGCAAAAATAATTTAAAAAGAGAATTGAATAACGAATAAGCTTCAATAAAATAAATAAATATCCACTGACATTCACACAGCGCCATCTAGCCCCAAGTTAAGCGTGAACCCTGTATTATGGGTACTAAACAACGGATAAATATACTTAAATACATTTTTTTTTCGTAAATACATACATATCATACATAGAAAACACCCAGACCATTACAAACAGACATGTTCATGCACACAAATGTTTGTACTGCCCGGAGATCGAACCCGGAACCCTTGGTGTTGCAGCATACCTCTCAACCGCAACACCAAATGGGTCGTTCAATGATCTGAGAGACTCTCCCTTCCGCAAGGTGATGAAGTTTTTATATATTTCTACTAATATTACAAATAATATGAGCTAAAGTTTTTGTTTAGTAAATTAACGAATCTCGACATTTGCCGAAGTACCCATTAAAATCTCATTCTGGATTGGAAACGCTTCTAACCTAAAGCCATTCGAGTGTCGCCGACTATGGTGATTACTGAGAGATTTGCCACTCCCGTTTGTACCACCGTTCCACAATTCGTTAAGTCACGTCATGATTGAATATAGAGTTATATGTTTATGAAAAAAATGCCACCATAAATTTAAACAATTTTTTTTTTAAATCTTATCAATAGTGCGCAATCGCTAAATTTATATTTAGCATAATTCCGCAATTAGTTATTTTTAAATAACAAAATATTTGTAAGGGGTCACTTCGATAACACAGTTAGTGATATGGAAAATCCGTGTCATACCTAAAACATTTTAAAGACATTGAGAATCAATGTCCCGATGTGAGCAAAAAATCCAATGTTACTGCTTTTTAGGTCACACCCTTTTTCTTCAAACTATAAGCACTATTATGAAACTATATAAGTACCATATATATATAATATATAATAATATATATATATATAATATATATATATATATATATATATATATATATATAATATATATATGTAAACCACACCAAGGTTATAAAAGAAACTTAAAAAAATATATATTTTGACATTGAACTTAAAGAAGAAACTCAAAGACTTTTTATTGAACACACACGTGTGGGGTATCAATGTATTTATAGTGAAATTTCTAATATCATTTTTATGCATTTAACTGCATACATAAACATGAAGAATTGAAGCACTAATAGGTACTTCAAGATAAAGAAAATATTGTAAGTATATTAATTTTTCATAATAGCTTTTAATATTAATTTAGTTAGCTTGAAGACTTAATAAAAAATTTGATCATTATAATTATTGTTTTAAATGAAATAAATTTCATCCGAAATACTATTGCTCTCAGTATAAGTATAAAAAATGTTCATGTTCAACTAGTTATCGAATGATCTTGTATTTCATTTCACGTAAAATAATATATATTCAAATGTTTATGTTCTGCAATAAATATTTCCTATAGGTATTCCGTGGAACGTTGTAATACAAAAGAATAATACCTAATTAACATATTTTGCGTTAGTTAGATTAGAAAATTATTTATTGGACACGGTATAGGATGGTCTTGAAAAAAAGAAACATTTCTAACTGTCTTTTCACTAAATAAAGATGAGACCGGACAACTTACTACGAAAAATCCTACTAGCTAGAAGACGAAGTATGCATGTAATCAAAGAAGTTAGATGAAAAGAGTTAAAAATACTGTATGCAACATAATTCATATTAAATGTAATATGACCTCGAATATGGATTAACAACGGATAAACCTACTTACATTATTATCTTCTTATTATAATACTCATTATGAATCGAATTATCCAATTCAAACCGATAACAACAGACATGCATGAAGCTTACAAATGTTTATTGCACGAATATCGTATCAGAAACCCTAGTGTAAGAAGCAACTTCTCAACCATGACACCATAAGGGTCGCCAATAAACAGAATTTTCACAAAGCAAATGAAAGTATAGACGTGTCAACTCTCCAAGGCAAGAAAATAAACGAGACTAATTCTCCTGAAGCCTGTCACACGGTAAAAGTTCCCCCTATGATACATCCGTCTCAATCTTAGATAATCTTGTGAAGGACGTGCTTAAGGATCCTGTACTAGTCTCAATTCGCTTTCATCGCTGCTGAGATTTCAAAAATGCGACTTCACGAGATTCTAGCAATATGTCTGCCAGTTTTCGCCACGGTTCTTTTTACACTAGAAAACTTCAGAGAAACAAATCGCAGTTTATGCTACTGTATTGTAACTATATTTTTTAAAAGCATGAGATAAGATCATTTGCTTCTTATCATCATTAAGTAATAATTTAAAATGTTGTATTGGTTGATGTTGATGATATGTCGGTAATTATATCCAACTTTGTGAAATTTTGTTAAATAGCTTTATACATTTCCCTACAAAGGATTTGCATACTTTGCTCAAATATTACAACATGATTAATGTATTTGAACAGCAAGTTTGGCTTTTTACTTAGTATTTAAAGTATGCAAATAACTATTTTTGAAATCGTTTAATTTTTGCGTACATACTTAATATTGTCCAAAATATATTGTGATGCTACTGTTACAATATTAATTTCTGCATAGAGTTGTCTTAATTGTCACGTGGTTTAAGGTCATGAATTGCACGAAAGTCTCTATTTGGAAATATAAAGATATTATTTATGACAGAAGTGTAACCCCATAGCAAAAATCATCCTACATCAAGCTGTGAAAGTAACTAAAGTAAACCAATCTTGTTTGTTTAATAGGGGCAAACCCACACACGCCTACATAAATAAAATTTTATTCCCACAGAAAATACATCTGAGAACAATAAAAACTCGTGACAGTGAAAACCGTACACTGGACAAATAAAGATTTCGATAAGTTTAGTAACATTCGTTTGCAGAACCACTGATTCACCATTAAATGGTTTTGTAACATGATAAGTAGCACTATATATATATAGCTTTCCAATATATTTTATAGTCACATCAATATTATATACGTTCTTCTTTTGTAAATTACCACTGACATAGACCTTTTGGAAATACCGACGTTGAACAGATAAAACATATTTTTATTGCCACAATGGTAAAATTTACACTTACATTTATTTTAATAATTACCCAATGGTCAACAATGAAATATATATGCAAAAGTCAATCGTTTTCTTAAGTACCTATTTATGTTAATAACTAAGCCCCTTGATGTAATAATTACATTTGTTTTCTAATGACCTTGAGACCAGTCCCGAATATAACTTTACGGGTACTATGTTGTGTTAGAGAAAGATTTATTCGACTTAAATGATAATAATTGATAAATAAATAAAACTCTTAAATTAATATGTTGGTGGTGCATATAGCAGATCACAATTCCAAATACGATCTCAATTCTATAATTTGTAAAATCCAGGCTGTAACTGGTTAATGACTCCAATTCTATAACCAACAGTGTTTCCTATAACCCTGACAGCGATAAAATTGCTTGCCATTGTTTTTCACTGAATTATGAGCCGCGTGCGCTTAAATTGATGAAATGTGAAAATATATAATCCTCAATAAATTACCAACCTCAATGCGAACAGGTTTTTGTAGCAAAAACCTTGTCAATCTTTACGTAGTAAAAACCTAAATCTTTGCATATCTTGTCAATCAATTCCCGAAGATCTCATTGGTACCTAAAAGTAGTAGGTACCTATATACCAACATAATAGAAGGTTGATTCCGTACAATATATAATACTTTGCCCCGGAATGAAATGACGAGCTTTTCTATCTTAAATATTTACTTAAAAACATTTAGTGCTTTAGCTTTATAATACTTTATAAAGTATACTTTAGGTACCTATGCACTAGCTATGCATTGTCAACACTACACACAAAGGTCTCTTAAATTAATTTTAAAGATACTAATATCCTGCCTGAGTTAAAATAAATGTTTACGTCAGTCGTTTCCGTAGGTGTTGGCAAAAATGTCTTTATTGGGAAAACATGTTGTTATATATTTTTATATTAATAGTATTAAGGTTTTCAAGCTCATTTAAATATTTTGTACATTTATTCTGCTTACTTTTTTATAAATAAACACAATATACGTTGCCAGTGTACTTTTTAAAAATAAATTTTACAAAATGTACCTGGAATTGGATATATCTTTTCCTAGATTGCACCGAAAATCAGTTAGTTCTCATTCCTATTAACTTGACATAACTGCGAAACTCGGAACTTTAAATTTTAAATAACGTTTATTTTGGGATGGTCCAAAATAACCAGCGCGATCAAAAATGTCTAGCGTACCATCTCGGATGTGGATAAAAGCGGATCATTCGAACCAACCATGACCAATGCAATTCATTATCGCGACGACCTACACCGCCCCGTGTTTTGAACAATACTCTTTATTCACAGCTGAAAATGTATCGCATCGGCTAATATCAGCCAGTGCAATTTCCTTGGTTATCTGCTATTTTCGTTGTCAGTTTGAGGGCGTCAACGCGCGCGGCTGGACGCACGTCGAGTTTTTATTCATTCGATAAATCGTATAAGTTTTGATACGCAGTTGTGTAATACTGATATTTGCTTTCGATAAATAAGTGGCACGTGAACAATAACCTAATAGGTAATTACACGTTTTTAATTTCAATAGAAGTGATCGAAAATGTTGTAGGAAGACTACCGCGAATGTTGTTCGAAAACATTTGTCGCTCGACGCCGGTATTATTCTTGGCGCGAGATCTTTGACATTTGTTTTTGAAACAAAGAAACTCAAAATCTTTTATATGATATCCTTATTTGTGCTTGGGCCATGTCAAAATAGTAAACAGAATTTTATGTATGAATTTGCATTTTTCGTATTCCATTTTTATTATCATTTCTCGTAGAATGTCATAGACTGAATCTCTTGAACGACGAGAGACATTATGAATAGGGTATCTGAGTTGTCTTTGCTTAAGCAAACACTATCGAAAAGGCAGTTATTTTGGATTGTTGTTATATCGTTTTGATCTAGTATTTTTGCAATCTTCTATTTTCAACCTTAATATTTTCATTTGAGACTCAACTAACTTACTGAGATACATTTTTAAAGTATTTGTTGACACAAACTTATCTTTGTAATACATTTTTGTAAACAAGTTAACAATGCACCATCTAGAACAATAGGTAGTAATTAAATCCCTACGCTAATAGTTACGTATTTAACACAGATTAATACAGTAGCAACTATGAACAGTAATCGTGTTAGGTAAACAACGTCGTATACGACCAATTGAAGTTTACAGCGGATAGCACTCAAAACTAAAGTTGAGCCTTACAGAAATCTGCTTATCACGATGACAGTGGCGCCGCTCAAAGCAAGTAACCTTGTTTGGGAATTTAATTTGCAATGTTTGGAAGTACGGCGCTCACATACATGGGATCTTCATAATGGATATTCGAATTATGTACGAAAGCTGTATAGAACATGATTGTGCAGTAATGACATTATGTTTACTACTCAGCGATAACAATCGATTGGTGCCATTGTTTATAAATTTAAAATATTAATCTAAATAATTTTTATTATAAATCATTTATTTTTTCGTAAACAAAGTAATTTTGTAAACGTACAAATGACTTTGTTAGTTATAAATTGAGTTTTGATTTGTGTTTACGATAAACACCGTAATAAAAGTTAAGCTTGCTACATATCTTATTTGTCTTAACAGTACAAAGCTTGTTTCTGATTGGAACTAATTATTTTATAATTTATTTTGCAGCGAACCTTTTTATCATTATAGCAGTAGTCGTCGGCAAAATCTATCTTAAAATGTCCTTCTTGATATGTAGGGTAAAGTCAACTTAACAGTTAGGTACATACGATGTACGTTTGTAAACAATAGGTATCTTACAGCTATTGTCTTCACACCAAATATGTCAACGTTTTAACGTGTAATTATTTTGTTATTTTACGCATCATCAAAACGCTATACCTGCACTTTTGAATACCTAATTTACTGCACTTAAAACATACTTAGTTAATATACATATTTATTTAATACTATACTTGAAGGTAACTTGTTTATGGCACTTTTACAATAACACATATTTCTCGAAATGTTTCTTGTAATTTATGATACATACAATAAAATCCAATACGGTGGTCGTAGTATGTATTATTGGGTATTGATTTAGATGGAGTTTTAGTGCGTTTTTTTTTCTCAATGTGTCAAACACTAAAGCACTTATTTATTTAAAAAATCATTATTACTCTACTTCTGCTTTGTTAGTAATCATTAATTTTATTACTGAAAAGAATAATATATTTTAATTTGGGAGATTCCTATTAAACATTTTCTACCTAAGGGGATATTATACCTATTTTTCTACTAAATCAGCAATCCTTTTTACTTGAGGAAGGACAACACGACTACATATTTACACCTCACAAGCGAAAAAATAACATATATGAATATAAGAAACTGCCTGATGAAGGTAATATTAATATCATCCACAAGGAATAAATAATAATATTGAATAATCGAATGTTCCATACTATCGCTTGAAAACATGACCCATTTACATTGATTATGGTAACGAATGATGTAATGTTATTAAATAAAAACAATAATAATCAAACGTTTATGAATGAGCATTTTTATTATCATACTGGATTTGATAGTAGGTACGCGTGTAAGGATTGTGTCAAGTGTCTATTTATTAGAATTAATCGATTTTCATCGCCACAAGGTCGCACTCCCAAAGCTGGTTTGAATACCACAAAAATGGCAAAAGATTGATTGGAAACGACTCTCTGGTCGAAAGTGGGCTGCAAATCGTTGAACATCGGGTAGAGTCGCAAGCCTCTCGGTTTTCTACAGTATACACTTCGGGTAGAGTGCACAGGGTTGCATGACATCGACCCAGTCAGCAAACGCCATCCGCACATGGTTTATATTCCAAAATGTCGCGCTTTGAATTCTATTTTTTATACGTACTGCGAAGCTATGGAACTCGCTACCGGAGTTTGTTTCCCGAAAAGAACAATTCGGGGATCTCTAAATCAAGAGTGAATAGGTTCTTTTCGTTAGTGTGCTCCATCCTAGGCATATCGTCGAGGCGGGCGTCAAACGCGAACCTATAATTGTAAAAAAGCCTGCTTATCCGCACTGGGTCCTCGTGGACGACTAAGGCCTTTACACCCTTTACGACGTTAGATGAAGATGATGATAGAGCCACCAGCACTCAGTTCATTGTCTGAAATTAATAATAATAATAATAAAATCATTTATTTTGCTCACACCATTATTCAATTAATGACACAATATTATACAGTGTTATTACTATAAATGTACATGTATATAGCATTTTCTGTAAGTAGTATATTCAAAAATCGCTTTACCCAGATGCTAGGTTACAAACCGTACGCATTCCCAACCAGATGGAAGACCTGTGACCTACAGGGTACTTTATAAATTGGTCGATTGATAGTGTATTTACTTTTTTCTTCTTGTATTAAATCAAGTCCCACAAACACCAAATGCCAGAACATATAGACTTAGATTATCGGTCCCGGTCACCCCCGGTCCACTACTTGAATACCAAGCGAATGAGGGTTACTTTATATGTTATTCCACGAACATTTACACATTATTATCCAACCCCAAATTATGCAAGGAGCTTTTACTTACTAGACGGGGGATAAACATACTTATAACAGATTTTTATCAAATACATACATAATAAACACGCACACAAAGGGAACATTTTACGCACATAAAGTTCTGAATACCTGTGTATCCGATCCGGTACCTTACTCGAATGTATGTTCCAGGTAACCTTGTCACCTTACGAGTGTTTGTTGACTTTTCAATCATTATCTATATCGGCCATCGTCCCAATTTCGAAAAGTCTTCTTACTGAGGTTATACTAATTAATAATAGTACTTGAAAGTGTATCACTTTTACACATAATTAGCAATTTACTAAAAATACGTAATAAGCCTGATTCCTATTCATGCATCGTATTTTAAAGCCCATGACATTTTGAACTTGTAATCTACATATGAGTCAAGGAAGCAAATCATTTTGAATAACAGATTGCAAGCCAGTGATGTATTCCAGAAGCGAGTTTTCTTATTTTATTGTTATTTATCGCAAACCTTGTTGTAAGATATACAATGTATACGACATATTTGTCTAGCACCTCTGCCCAGTCTTATTAGTTCCGGAATGTCAATTCCGTATTAGATAGAGGACTATCAGGTCATATCGGCCAATTATCTACTATGAATAATCCTCACGCACGTTTGATAAATATTAATAAATCCCGGAAGATTAACAATGTTGGGGTAGAAAAAAAAGTTTTAAACACTCCATAATAGGGGTTTTAGACATTCGTTATTTATGACGCTGACTAAGTCACAGTTTAACCTGACTGTTGTGTATAAATATACGCACTTTTAAAACATTAGCTTAATACCCAATGATTTCACTAGCGGCAGTGGCCTTCTGAAACATAAATGCATACCACTCTTGCTAAACGGGTCAATTTTAGGCATTGCAGTATAAACCTTCCGAAACTTCTCAGAATCGACCAATTCTTGAATCCCACAAAAACCCTTCTGTAAAAAACTTGCCAAGTCTCAATGGAACTGCTTGATGATCTCTAAAAAGTAATGAAATCTAGACAAAGTCGTGACAAGTTTAAGGTTGCCGATTTACGGCACCCGAGGTATGAGTAGGTGGTGACTTTCTTTGTATTCTATATCACCATACAACTCAATACACGCCAGCATTTACTTTGTTACAGTACGACCTATTTAGATTAATGCTTTAATACTCGAACTAAATAATTTTACAAGAAGTAAACTGCAGATTTACTTAAAAACAACATTCAGAGAAAACATTAATTTATCAATGGTGTGACATTGAGAAAACCCTAGATACAAATAAAATCAGTAATTTATTGCTTGTAATCTGTGCACTGCCGCTGACTCTACATGACAATAAAAATATACATATGTGAGCAACATATTGTATGCCTGCACATGTTCATATTTATGTAATGGCCATATATAATAATATTTTTCTAGTGATGTAAGAAGCATGCGCCTGAGTCGATCTCGTCCGTCCGACTCCTTATCTAGCGCGATAACAGTGATACAGAGACGGTCAAGCGTGTCGATACAACATTATATCGCAAACACCACATTCGTGTCATCATAATGTTACTCAATACAAAAATAAAACATCTTACAATATTATCTTCGCTATCAATCGCTTCAGAGATCTTGGGAATGATTACGTTTTGTATCAATGACAAGTTTAAGCCAGCGTGTTCGTTTTACGAAACGTATTGTTATTTACAATTATCAGCTATAAAATTCGGGGGTACTGGAGGTACCCCCGAAAAATAAACCATAGAGCAATGGCTAATACACGGAAAAGTATTGCTGTAAATACCTAGAGGTGAACTTATAAAAACCTTTCACTAATAAGTTCATGACTTCTTAAGTGAACTAACAAAGCGTCAGTTTCTAATGTTGTAACATTTATTTCTTGAATAGAATATAAATTCTAAAAACAATAATTATACTTATCTTAAACAGAAAATATCAGATGACGGACTTTCTCTCTCATTTATTATATTGTTGTAGACGAAAATACTTATGTTGGCCGACACTTCGAGAATCCAGTTTTTCCCTCGGGATTAAACTTGATCCTAATTGCTACCAAAAAAATAATTCACAAATGGATTTCAGTTATGCTGGCTGCTCTACGTCTGCCCGGGACCAAAGTAGCAGTAAAATCACTGGAATGCGGGAGAAAATTATATGAATAAATGTTGTCTATAGCAATATGCGAATATTATATGCGATTTTGGTATTCCGTAAAATTGACTTTGATGTAACATTCAACAACATATTCAAATGAAATTCACTATTATAATAATATATTTTCTACAACATTTATGTTACAAAGGTACCCATTTTTTTCTAAATTATCCATCATTCTATAAATCCATATACAAAATATATCAGTAATTGTATGCATAGAATAAAAGAATATAAAATAGAAGTATCTAAAGCAAATTTTGGATAAGTTCACGCTCACTGATTGTTCTGTAATAAGAACTTGTTTATTTGAATATAACACTACTACAAAGTCCTGCTGGATTTAATTTCTTCCATCAACTGCATTATTTATATAGGGAACGTTCTGGATATTCGGACTGTAACCCTCCGCGCTGATCTATCCATGTAGATTCATGAATACATCTACTTAAAAAGAAACCCAATTAACCTACGGACCATTAGCAAACAATTATTGTCAAGTACGTAATATATGAAAACATAAATATTCACTTTCAATTATCGGATAAAGATTGCAATGTAGTAACAGCGTGCTCCGTTAGATCGATACGTACTTAACTACCTTAACCTGCAATTTTTATGCAAATCACAACTCGTTGCCGATCCCGATACTGGGTGAAGGTTTACAAGGTACACAACATCTTATACTGTTCTCGTGTTGTCAATCTAACAATATTCCTTGAACATTGTTTTGGCAGACATTATCTATAATTTTCTCATTAATTTATTATTATCTTAAATATTTTTTTGATGTTGCAAAGTGTACGGCCAGGACGCTCACCACATAGTAAGTGGTCCTTCTGAGGACTAAGTATCCATAGATGCGATATACCATTAGTTGAAACTTATACCCGTTTGCCACCCTGTAAAAAATTTTTTGTACGTGTGTAAGAAATCAAACGATGTTTAAGTACAATAAATTAAAAATATACAAACGACGTCCTTATGTATACGTTATATCAAGAATAATATAAATTACTTACAACTAAATCATCATCATCTCATTACATCCCCACCGAGTGGCACGAGGGTAAGCTATATGGTGTATAGGCTTTAGTCATACACGCGGGCCAGTAAGGATTGGCTGACTTCACGAACAACCTTGAATTTCTTCGTAGGTGCGCGCAGGTTTCTTCACGAAGTTTGTTTTCACCCTAATAGCGTCGGGTAAACATACATACAATTTCGAAATTCAAAAGGTTTGCACTTACGCCCTCGAGATCGTAAGGCAACAGTCCATTCCAATAAGCCTCCGACGATGGAAGTAAAATGTGCATCGAACTAATCTTCGTCCAGTATCTCGTGAGAGTTACAACTTATTGCTCTTTAACTACTTGTAATGTATATAGTAGCCCTTATTATATAACTAAAAAATCAATTATCATTTCAATTAATACTAAAATGATCTCATCATCATCATCATTACACGACAGTTTTTCGGATCATTTTCATTTAAAAGAACGAAAACTAATTCTGGAATCTCCACTTTAACCAAGAGAAAAGAAAGACCACCAATTATAAGTTATCATAAATCACAAGTTTTCAAAGTATGTCTTATCAAAGCAAACGAGATTATAAATAATCTCAATAGTATTAGAGATATTGTTAGATGTAAGGAATTTAATCAACCAATAGGTAGGTACGTTTTAAAATTTATCAAGTAAGATTAATAGTCAATACAGACTTGGCCCTTAATAAATTTAGGATAAAGTATTAAAGTAAAGTACGTTATCATTTGCAGTTTTTTTTTTACATTTCTGTACAATGAGATTTCTTGTAATTTGCGTCAAATCAAACAAACATGCCTCCTGCTCGTATGTGGATATTATTGATGACAGTATATCAGTTAGTTAGCATGTATCCTGAACTAAGTGTCAAGATAACTCGCCAGATATCCTAATATATGGAGAACAAAGTATATTGCAAACGTTGTAAACATTAAAAAGGTGTACATTTAAAAGTTCTACGGAAACTCCGCGATGGTATATGTTTATCTCTTATGAATATCCCACAATAACATTTTCTGTCATTTACTTTTTACGACCAATAATTGCTAATTTTCGAAGCGATTTTAACCAATACAGCATTAATGCTGTATTGGTGAAAACATTATCCAATTAAATATATATGGCCGTTTACATCATATTAGTTTAATGAATATTTTCGAAGATATTACAGATTTAAAAATTGCGGTCAATTGGTACGTGTGTGCGTCGGTACCGGCCGACCGGGGAGAGGGAAGCGTGTCTATTACAATATCAATATTGCTCCCGTGCGAAGCAGGGGCGGATCGCTAGTTAAAATATGATAACTCTGACGATATAAAAGTAACTGTAAAGATTTTTTTTGATAAAGATAGTTTGAGTTTATTTGGGTGAATAATCGTGTATATTTAAAACAGAAAGGCATATGAATATGTTTAACCAGTATTTATTTCCTGATTTCAATGGGCTATATCCTTAAAACAAGGCGAGATAGAGCCGCCTTAAGGTCTAGAGTATTTGGCATTGATTTATTAATAATAGAGATTCTTAACGACAAGAGGAATATAAAGCGCAAGGTGGGAGACAAATATATAGTATTATTTTAGTATGAAGTATATTAGTAGTATGAAGTCACAATGATTGTCAAGTAGGAATATATTAGACCAATTTCAAAAGTAGTAACAGTAATTGAAAAATTAAAGGAAGCTGTTTATCGTGGTATGGTCATAAGAAGATACGAAAGTCAAGTAACGAGAAGAATTATGGGTAAGAATTTGAGTGGGTGGGGTATGAATAAATATGAGGGAGAGTTACATCAGGAAGAATTTGATACAATTATTTAAATAAAAGAGTCTGAAAAGGTAACTAAATTATTTGGATGTCTGGACCCTGTTCAGTGTTCAAATGGCTCATCCGATGAGCTACTCGTAGATCGTTAACTTGTCTGACGAATAACTTCATTCCGGTTTTATCCCTAAGAGAGACATAACACATATCATACCAACAATAAATGTACGTACAATAAACACACCGATGTTAACATATCTCTACTATGTAACTATTAAAGAGATAGCCAACAGAGGGCCCAGGTGACAAATGAGTTAAAGTTAGGTACGTGATAACCCTCATGAATATTAAGTTTTATATAACGTACATTTATGATTGTACAGTAGGACATGACGATTTGCTCATAATACCTAAACCCAATGTTGTTTGGAATATATTGCTATAAAATCGAATTGGAAGACTATCGCCCAGTTGCATGACGTCATAATCACCAATATTACTATCATTCCACTGCTGGAAGAATCGATTTCTTAGAGTTATTGTCTTTATTGTATATTTGGGCTAGGTCATTAAATATTTATTTCGCTGCCACTTCCATTGCGCATACTCATATATGGCGTCTCGAGTAACATGCACAGGGCAGTGTTGTCAAAAAAATAATGACTTCTGTCATTGGATTCCTTCAACCATGCGTCTATCATGGGCAAGCATGTCACTTACCGTCAGATGAGAGAACTAGCCGTTAATGTTAACTTTGTAACATAAAAAACGAATAGCTGCCAGTGACATCCATTTACCGAAAGTCGGCTGAAAAGGTGGCAGAAATATAGGTCGGCTGGAAAGTATAATTTTACATACAAAAACAATTCAGTCCAAAGATTAATTTACATGGTGATTTTGTTTATTGCATAAACGGTGACCGGAGTACGCTCGCAGTATTGTTTCCAACTTGTACATATTTAAAGATGTAAAGTCATGGTATCCAGACATTTCACAGCTTAGCTCACCCTTCGTCCGGAATACAAAGAGTATATCATAAAAGCGTAACTGTTACGCGAGAATAGTTCCACAGAATTACTCAAAAGATGAATTAATTTCGGAAGTTATAAATATAGAAGTAAGAAAACGCCTTTACGTTTTAAGTTCATTGTCGTACCGTTCTACAAACATAAAACCCAACCAAGCGCGATGCTTCTAAACAAAGTGGAAGCGAAGTCGATCAAATCTAATTTATTTAATTTAACTTTATTTGAAGAAATGTTCAATCTGTTCTTGGATTCTTGGTGTGTATTCAAAGACACAAAGGAAATGTCTAATGTTACGGTATACATCTTAAATCTATTGTAATTTATTGACAAAACTTCACTGTCACCTAAAATTTATCTTGTGGGTGTTATTAACTCATGAGATCCCTGGAGTATACCAAGAGACTGTGTTTCTAGGGTACGAATTTTAAAAAGGACTTTATTCAATTTAGACAGATCATAGTCCATTAATGATAAATATAGGAATTTATTTCCACAACTGACATCTCTTGCTCTGTATTAAGAGGTATTATTTTACTTTTACTGTGTGAAATGAAATACACAGTTAAAAGTATTGTATAGGTATTATGTACTTAAATAAGAACATAGTATAGAATTTCATATTTAAAAATTAGAATGGTTATAAGTTTTTATGAAATTAGTACCTAACTTACATTATATATCATAGAAAACTGTTTACCAATCTACTCGTATAACATGCACATTTGTAATGAAGATTAATACTGCACATAGACGTACAATGTACATATTTAAAACAAATTATGCATTCCAAAGTGTGTGATACTTGTAAACATGTAATTACGTCGATGCACGATCAATTTGTTTCAAATCCATACAAAGTTGGAGAAACGATCAAACAGTAAAAGCAAAATAAAGCGCTCGATTTTATTTGGGTCACAACCCAAATTCGTCGAGGTGCAAACGTCCGCAGGAGACGGCCCTCTAAAACGTAGATTACAAAAGGTAGTTATTAACTCTTTTATAGGAAGATGTATACAATTTTTTTCAATAAGATACCGCAAAATATTGTAAAGTTGCCATTACACATGTTTAATTCCAGAATAAAAAAAACACCTTTTTAAAAAAGGGTATTAATTACACTATTATTATTTAAGTGATAAAAATCCATGGTCTTAAACTGTTCATATATTTCAATGTTTATAAAATATTTGTACATTAAGTCTTGTTTAAAAAAGGCAATACTATTGAGTTTTCTTGGGTGCTTCTTTATCAACAGGCGACACCACTATAGCGCGTTTTTTTCAATATCAAAAGTCTTTTTTGTGCTTTAGTATTTTAAATTTTTATTGTATTTTGTATATTTTTTGACGTGCATAACTGGTTTTTATAAGCCTAATTTGAAAAAATGGATTGTGACTTTGAAATTTCACGTTTATATAGAATATGGGCAGTAAAAGAGCCCCATAAATTATGCAAATAGATTAAGTAATTATTCATGTGGATATCATGCACATGAAGTTCATCATAAAACATATGGGTCAATAAGTTTTGGCTTTTGTATCCATGAGGGATTATATTAATATAACAGGATTGGTCCTAAACCTAAACAATGAGGTTTCATTTATTAATTTAAATTATTTTTGTTTCAGAAAAAAGCGATAGAAAAAATGCCCTGCATTTACCGGAGACTATTGGCATACAAGACAGAAGTAGTTCTTAACCGTAGATAGGGCCTGAAATAATGTTCTACAATAATAGATAATAGTTACCGTAGTGCCATTACTTTTTTAATAATTAATAAATATTTCCCCTTAATTCCGCGCCCATAAATATTCCAATATTTCGGGATCGGTTCCTCCAAACGTAAAAAGTACAGTATTTAATACAATTTTAATTTGATAAATATTTTAATATAAAGCTTTAACGCTCGTAATAGAAACTGTCATATCTTAAGGACAGTATAGAGCATTTTATTATTAAATACATTTTATATGAACAGAAAAAGCGCTTTATTAATCATATCAAGTATCAGCTGCCTTATCAAGTGACAAATTAGTATAGGTAAGTGCCAAAGCGAGAATGTCTCACGGAGGTGTGAAGAGTACAAAAAATGGGAACGCTGCGCAGGCGCAAGAATCACCGCGGTACGGGGCAGACAGCCCACCGCCCCCACCCGATGGCGGCTGGGGATGGATGGTTGTCTTTGCCTCATTTATGATCCACATTGTCAGTGAGTATTTTTTTAATACTTCAGTTAACAACAGCGCCAAAAAAAATTGCTTACCGTTAAATTTTAATAGAAAGCGTGTTCTGTTGCACGGTATTACGGATAGATAAAATATTGTTTAAATCTGTTGCATCAATTTGATATTTTTATTCGGCGATTTAACCATAGTAATAGTCCTCTTTTAGATTCTCATTTCACAATAGCGACCACCATCGTCATCCATAGTTACGTATTATCTAATTAGAAAAGTAAACGTTAAAACATTAAACTTCCTAAATAACTCAACAACTATGGTCACTTGTCTGAACCCTCTTTACATTCGCCTCATTAATGCCTGTCACTCAAATACACACAGGCGAACTGCTGGCA
Organism: Leucinodes orbonalis; assembly: GCA_019425675.1. NCBI lineage: Eukaryota > Metazoa > Arthropoda > Insecta > Lepidoptera > Crambidae > Leucinodes > Leucinodes orbonalis. The sequence continues at coordinate 31,110 of PQWD01001728.1, forward strand.
AATATATTAACATATTGTGTACATTTAATTAGTTTCTAAATCGCTATTTCTGCACCCCTACTCAAGCACTGCCATTAGTGCAAATAATGGGTACAATTGTTAGGAACCAAGTAAATAACGCTGTTAGCTGAGCGGGTACGTTGTTTGCCGAAGTCAAACATTGCCGCCTAACAGTAGATGCTCAGCTTTAGGCTTTATATCACTAGACGATAACAAAACGGCCAAAGTCAAACTATCGAGCTACCGAATCGCCGGCAACATGATTTTCCCATCACCGCGATAGTCAAATCAATTTACTGTCAATACTCTCTGAAAATTGATTATGTATCGATAGATAGTATATCTAAGGGCCGCTTATCGCTTCAACTATTCTTATTATAATGTATCGACATTTGATATTAAGTAACGTTGATAACAAAAATTGATAGAACGTGATTACGTACCTACTAGGTATATCATTAAATAACCCCTGCTAGACCTGAAAGTACTCATATAAGTACGCAATCCAAGCCCTAGTACTTGTAATCCACGGCTGAACAACGGATTTACAAAGAACCGTTCCACCCCATTATCCTTGAGTTTATCGTACTTTGGGAAATACAATGTTGTAGTTTAATTCTACGAGTAATATAACAGACCCTGAAAGATGAAGGCAGGACTTAGACCCTACTGTACAATAATATTGTTCTGCCATCCAGGCTTTTCTATAGGCTGGACTTGTTTGGGCCTAATGAGAAAACTCTGCATCGGATAGGAATGGAAACTATACAGGCATGATCCATCCTCGTCTGCATCATAACTTACCATCAAGTGAGATAGCGGTGAAATACCTATCAATAGAAGATAGGAATACCCATTTCTTCTAAATATAGTGTCTAAAGTAGCCTCTTACGGCACCTGTGGAAATAGTAGTTGGTGACAGTTGTATAACAGTTTGCCTTCACCACATTTTATCTTGCTTTGTTTTATTTACTCAATGCGTACTTTATTATAATATTCAAGTCTAGTTAGGTCCATCCCCCAAGTTTAGTAACCTAAAGTAAGCTAAGCGAGCCTGCTGAACAGCAAGCGAAATCTACTAACCCGTTTAAACGGGTTCAGCATCAGTTGGCAGCTTCAAAAAGATTATAAAGTACATCAAATTTCACGCGACTTCTGCACTGAAAACTAGGTTTGAAACACGGCGGACAAAACAACTACAAATTGGCTTTGGTTCGAATAACACATATATACTGCTTGAAGCTTAGTCCTGGAGTATGTCCCTTATATATCGTCCCTTTGTATCTTACAAAGAGTCCCAGTAGAAAAGGTCACAAGAAATACATTCAGGTCATCGCATATTCAATGTGGATACCTGCGCAGTTCGCAATACCTCTGTTTGATCAAACGACCTTTCTTTGATTAAATAAAGTTGGCTCCGTTAAAATAACGAGCTAAGTGAGCTTGCACTTTTGACAGCATGACTAACATGTACGCTAATCGTTATTGTATTACCAATGTGTGTGTCTAAATATACATGTACTGGGTGTAAGTGGGTGTAAGTGTACTCCCAAAATAAACATGCACTAAATTAGTTCTTTTCACATTGCTCGCTATTTAGGTGATCTTTACGATAGTTTAACATTAATTTAAAATATTTACTCATTATTATAATACATTTATAATACATGACGTAAGTAAATCAGGAAGATTAAAAAGGCGAATTTTATACCACCTTTAAATCTTACTAATATTGCGGCGCCTTCCTTGGATCTGTGACGTCTTATTTATAACAACAAATCAATGTTATATTAATAATAATTACCATTTCTATACGAAAACACTGTATACAAAAAGTGATTGTTTACGATCGAAAAAACGAAGATATGACGTACGTTCTGTTTGGAGTGGTCATTTTTTTCCTAATCTAACTCTTATTTTACTAGTTTTATTTATTATGATTTGAAAAAAAAACGTCTATCTCGCAAGTTGTACCAATTTAAAAATGTTTACAAATTTTGGTAAAAATTGTTTCTGTAGTTTCAGAGTTTATCGGGAACATTTATCGTGATACGAAAAGTTCTATAATTAATTTATTCTAAAGACTGTGATTTTTAGTTCTTTTGTGACTCATATACAATATTATTTAAATGCATTGGACACTAATTTGTTTTCCTCTTCCTCCTCCTTTCCTCTCTTCGCTTTGCTGGGCGATCTTTTTCTACTATTATAATATATTTTGAGTACTTCATTATTATATTCATCGTACCCACGATGCAGTCCACTGGTGTTTTTTATTAGTACTCCGAAGGAGTAACACGTCTGGAGGCAACCTTAAACCCTATAACCGCCAGAGACGCCTTAAAGTGTCACAGACAATAGATTTTTGATTGTGTCTGTATTCCTGGCGGTCAAGGGTTAAAGAAGGAAAGGTAAAAGAATAAAGACAGAGGGTTAGGGCCCCTAAAAAGCTCACTCAGTCGGCGAATAACTTGCGTGATTGCGTGGTATAAGGGATCTAACATAAGCTGTCTCGGGTGGTGGGCGCAGTGCGGCATTGATAAAAATGATAAATGTGTATCAATTGTTGTATGTAATCAATCCGCTCTCATAGGCAGGCGTATCACTCACCAGCAGGTGAGCGTCCTAAGCGTCCTGTACACATTGTAACATAAAGAAAATCACTCCGTTTTTTGCCGTGATACCATGGTATAACTTCGATCGAGCCGAAGCATGGCTCACCAATTTACTCAAATGAATAGGCCTTACTTATATAGTTGTGATCATAAGCGATCCAAGCAATGAATAGGAGCTAATGTATTTAATCAAGCAAGTTCACCGAGCAAACAATAAATCTTCTACTCATGAGCAACTTCATACACAATTCATATGGATACCGTAAGATAAAACTTTAATGATGAATTATGAAGATAAGTTTATTTGTGTTAATATGGTTTTTATTTAATTTTTTGGTAAAACCTCTATTATTAAATAAATTGAATACACAGATACGCGGCTAAAGCAATAAAAAGACACGACATTTAAAATCAGAGATATCCTTTTCGTTATTCATACCGAAGAATAAACAAGATTTATATATCAAACAGCGCATTTAATGTTTATTCCATAGATGAATCTTACTTGAGGAAATCTCAAAGTTTTGGTGTTTATCCGGGATAGGCAATTAATAAGATCAACTCGAAGTGTTATTAGAATCGATGCCAACACCGTGAAGGGATAAATTGAGGATGATATTTCTGAAATTGCTTTAAAACTTTGAAAGCCATCATCTAGATTTTTACAATATAAATGCCAACAAGTACATTCTGAATTTCTCTCAGGGATACACTGATTTGTATGGCTTTATTACTTAGAGTAGTACATAAAGCATTCTTTTAGCAGAATGAGAATAATATGTTAATTTAATGTGTGTGTGACCTCACACTTTATACGTTGCTGATGTTGTTACTTCCTGTAGAATGAGGATTAAATCTAACAGGATTCAAAATCTCACTATCAAGAGATTGATCGCTACCTGCCTATAGCTTTACAAATTTTACTTTTAGGCTTATGTTTAGCATGTTAGGAATACAGAGTTAGTTGACTAAAGAAGCAGCATGTAATAGTAAGATTACTCACAAAGTAAGCATCATAGTAGTCACAAAAAACACAAAAATATATGACTTGGCCGACGGCAGAAAAGAAACCAATTGTGACTACCGCTACTGTTCCTAGCTTAAAGACAACATATTCGTCAAGGAACTTGTAGCAGCACTCATTTAAACATCTAGGCTTTTAAAGTTGCATCGCCGACCTGCGGCAAATCATCCGCTTGCTAAGCTTGATGATAATAGCAAAACCCTTTCCTATAGGTGAGGAGGCCCTAAGTACAGCAGTAAACTACCTATAGCGTGATATTTAAGTAAGTCTATAAAATCATTCTGATTTTTAGTAGTTTACATACATGTCTCTTCACGAAGATCCTAGTTATTCCGAACCGGTGGTAGAGTCATAAAAAATATAATAATAACAATTGACGATTCCAAAGTATCTGTAAAAGTTTTATTTGAATAAAGATATTTTGAGTTTGAGTTTTTTAAGTGAGAATAAATGTCTGTGCTATACTGCTACACTTTGAGCATAATTAATTAATTACCTACCTAATTAATGATAGTAGAAGTTACGCAATATGTAGTTGGTTTAATGACTCTCTGATTAATTTCTTATCTCTGGTCGTTTGCAGTAATAGCTGCATCAAAAGGAAACGAATTTTACAAGTTGGACGGTGACTTTTTAATGACAAACGGCGTGTTTTACGACACGTATGAGAGACCTAACATCTGTTGTCTTATTTTTCTTTAAATTAATAGATTTGCTATTGTGTCTGGATTCCCGGCGTTCAATGGGTTCATGCCAACATAAAACATATCATCATCATTATCAGCTTGTTACGGCCCACTGCAGTTTAGCTAAGGGCAGGATGAGCCGTAATCTACCACGCTAGCCCAATGTTGGTGTTAACGTCTACTATCCTAAAGTTTGTAGCAGAAACTGACGGCTCTCCGAAGTATATCAAATTTATTTTCGAACTAGCAGGTAATCTAGCCTGCAATGTCCTTACTAAACTGGGAACAATCGCAAAGTGACGTTTCTCTACGGGATTCGAACACTCGATCTCCGGTCATGGGCGATCTAAGACAAACACTGTACCACTGGAGACATCAAATTCTCATATAGTTATTACGTACATCTGCACTGAGTGTACACGATGTATTACCGTGTATTGATACGTCTCAGCATTTTCATAATATATCATTTACGCCGCAAATTCTACGCATAAGCATAGAATTTATGTCTAATGTCGACAATAATAAATGAAATCTGATCACTTTGCCTAACAATATGTTCGAAAACAAGCAGACAAAACTAATAAATACACGTTCATAAACACAAATATTTTTACTACATGATATTTGAACCAGTAACCTTTCGTGTAGAATATCACGTTTCAATTACTTGTAATTGTCATACATACTCTTCAAAGAACATGCGATTTTCTTAGCAAGCAATAACATTCCACTGACTTTACAAGCTAATCTTAACCAAGACGAGATTGGGGTTTCCCTTCTTTAATTAATGTAACGTTCCCAAAATGAAATTTTGCGCAAAGCGTTACAAATGTGTTCACAAATCTCCGCTTGCACGTGTTAACCGCTTAGACGCTTGGCCCACCTGACGCAATGTACGGAGCACATTTATTAAGCCCTTCACACTTTTGCGTCTAGTTTGAATGTAAATAATAGCTTCACATTCAAACTAGACGCTGAAATGGTTCTGTTTATTTCCTGTGAAACCAGCTATTTATGTGGGTTTAAGTTTATTACTTTGTACCTTCGGCTACGCATGGTTTGCCATAATAAGTTTTAATCCTTAAAGTCCAACCAACGATTTCCACTAAAGTATTTGAAATATAATGATAGTTTAATTTCAACACATACTCAATTCTTAATAATTATTGATGACAATTTCGTACTAATTACTCAACATCTGTTACCGTTTATGAAATATATGATGAAGTTAGCAATAGAGCAGACAAACTACCGGAAGGTAAATGGTGACACACTGATCTTCAATTAGTTTGCAGGCCGTCATTTTTATACACTTATCTTCGAAAAGTTGGTCACTTGTGCTGCATAGTTCAAGTCACAATAACCAGAAATTTTGCTACCTATCTCACAATCCCGGAACATACCTACACGATTAGCGTAACTATTAAAAAATATAAGCAATGTTTCACCGTCGCGTGAGCTGCGCAATTTTATGTTATGTTACTGCGGGAGAATGTCTTATACCGCGGGGAACAGCAGAAAAATAAATATGACTATGGCGATAAGATTGGGATATCCACGTTATACCTCAAGTAATAAAAGTAAGGTTTCTTAAGTGTACGAATTAGTTAGAAATTTGTAATGAAGAAATTCTGGTTACGAAACGGAAGGGTAAATTAGTTTCGAAATCTAGAACACGTGTATCCTTCATTGTGTCGAAGTAATATCTGACACTGCGGTGAACCTACCTAGACTCCTCGATAGCGAGCCTATCACTACTCCAACCACTTACAGTCCACTAAGGTTCCGACTCCCACACATTCTGTTTGTTTTTTTTAATGATACCAAGTAAACCGAAAGCTCATCTGATGATACGCCTGACCAGGACAGAACGGCATTGAAGTAAACAAACAACTGATAAACAGTTATTATTCTCCATCAATGCCGCACTGCGCCCATCTCCCGAGACAAAAGATGTTAGGTCTCTTATCATCATTGTCTTCATATCTCAAGCTATCTATCATTCCATGTAATATTCGTACTCAGCGTCAATACAATCACATTAATTCATTTTACTTTCTCGTGTGTAGCGCCGAGGAAAAGAAAGGTGTTACGAGGAAGACGAAGACTGATTACTTTATTACGAAATAGGAAGGGCCGCGCAAATTGAGTCAACAGGAAAAGTAAAGCCTTTTTAGGGCTCCGTAGCCAAATGGCAAAAGACAGAACCCTTCTAGATTCGTCAAGTCAGTCTTTTTCTTATATTTTTTTAATGGATGGAATAGTTTGCGCGAGAGAAACTTCCCAAGTTGTAAAAGGTGTGCCCCCACCTCTCTTACTTCTAAAATATGGGTTTGATAGAATTTATAATAATATGTATGATATAAAATACAATATACAAAATGATATACATACAATACAATATGATATACATTACAATTAAGTCTAACAAAGAAATTTGGTTGAACCATATCTAGTCGGTAGTTATTTATTTATACGTCAAACGAGTAACTAAATATTTTCTTATATTGTAGCTGTAGTAGTAGGTGCGTAAGTCAGCAGAGCGTCGATGGCTCAATGTTGTGGACTGTTGCCTTCCGATCGCAAGGGCGCAGGTTCTAATCCCACCACGTATCAATGTGTTTTTGGAATTTTCGAAATTATATAAACGGTGTCTGACTCTCTTACGGTGAAGGAAAACATCGTGAGGAAACCTGCGCAGGCCTGCGAAGCGATTCAAAGTTTGTGCGTAAATTCGGCCAATCCGCACTGGGCCCGTGTGGACAATTAAGGACATACACCCAATACGAGTTGGCTCATGCCCCTCGGTGAGGACATATTATTAGCTGATGATGATGATACGTGTATAGGCAGCATTAATCGGATTATCCAAGCATTTATAAAGATCGAATCTTTGGCATTGAACTTGACCAGGTTGGCATCGTCCCAATCTGTCCAAAGGGACAAATTTAATCACTCAACCATTTCGTATATATTCAGTTTCCTTTAAATTTAATGAATAGAAGGCTTAGGTCTTGGTGGCGTATTGAAGTGATTCCAGTAACCATGGAACAATATCTTTGGAATTAATTTAAACAATAGTCGTTAGTATTCAATGTAATGGTTCTTATTAATAAATCCGTTGATCTAATGTACACCAGCTGGTATAAATAGTTCAATCCTTATTCTTACCAAATCTAATTGTTACAAAAATAAAGTATTTTTAAAACCCTTAGAATCGTGTAAAATCTTTGGCGATATATTAATTATACATATTATTACATATAATAGAAAATAAACAAATATTTGACTTGATTAAAATGTTTCAATTAAATATGGAGGAAGTGAGAAGGATACACTTCGTGTGGTGTGGCGGAGGGCGGAGCAGGCGCGTTGGGGCGGGCGTCGTGGGCGCGCTAAATAAAGTAGTACGAGCTATACTTGCTCAATGCAATGCGATGATTTATTTATAATCATTTTTTTTTGTGAAACTATATGTGTGTTGTGTATGATAAATCTATATAGTATGAGGTTCCCATAAAACATTCCATAATAGGAGCTCAATAATAGGTCGAATGGATTTACACTGTAGGTATTATATATTTTGGTTATTCCATGCATACTATAGTTATTATTTAAAATATACGGAATCGAATCCCTGTATTAATTCAAACATTGGTGTATATCTGCTGATAACAGTTGACAGTCAAAAGTGTCATATTACTATGCAATTGCGATCTATTCACAAAATAACGAAGGAAGCGCTATGTTAAATATAGCAGTGGTAACGAATCGATCGTATTGTGAAACATGAGTGGAATATTGAAAACTTAAATGTTTGCAAAATCATTGTTATATCTATCTATCGTTTAAGCATATCAGAGAACGTGAAGCGTTAATACAAATTGAGTTTTATCTGCAAAAGTTAGTTCATATTTTTCTTACATTAGAAACTGATTTAATAAAAAATAACAATTTTAATGAATACATTATGTTTTATGTTAATGAAGTTGGTTTCTGCACTTAGTCCGTGCAGCGGGCCATTGTGCGTGAACCATGGCGGCCTGCTGGTCACTCCAGCCAGCCCACTTCCCTCCACGTGAACATATGTGTGATGTTTGTTCAATACAAACAAATGACCTATCTATCAAAATAATTTAAAACAATCAGCTGCAATTATAATACATTACAACCAAATGTGTTAACAGAGAAGTCTTCAATTAGGGAAAGGCCAAAGACGTGTGTTTTCCTAGAAAAAGTGTTCAAATCTAGTGCAAATTGACTGTGACACGCAATTGACACGAGCGGACGTTGGTAGCGGGATATGTCAAGATACGTATGATGAGTCCGATTTTGCTGACATGCGATATTCAAGAATAATGGCGGCTGGCACGCTTTGACGATTTCATCGTATCCGATTTAATTTGTCGTTGTACAATATTTCCTTAGGTATACGCAACAAAAGTCAATTCTTTAGTTATTTATGAAAGGATGTTTCGTGTTTATTGAAATAACGGAGGAATGATATCATTCTACTGAAATTGCGTATTTAATGGCCATAAAAATAAAATCGAAACAATTCATGTTCGTTGAATGGTTTACAAGAATTTAGCTTTACTCGCCTACTTAATATTTACTCGCCTTTATTTATAACAATGGCAGCATTGTGTTTTATCCTCACATAAAACTTTTTCATTTTATTAAGTTACATAGCTTAACGGCTCTACGCGAAAATGTTATGGATAAATGCGTTTTACCATTTTGTAACTTAAAATTGAGAATACTTACTATTTTTCTTTTTAATGAGCTTCTTTTTCTGTTTTTAATATATAAAAATAAAAGTTATCCCATTCTGTGATCCCTATTAGATCTCTCTGATGAATTATAAGCAATATAGTATAATTCGGATACACTTCTACACAGACAGAAGAAAGGGAATAATTTGTGTACTATCTATCTATTCAACCTATCGCAGTTGACTGCTGGACATATGCCTCCCCCATTTTGCGCCAGATATCCCGGTCCTCCGCTTTTCTCATCCAATTGCTTGCGGGTTTCGCTTTAATGTACACAACATTAAAGCAAAACTAAACTATGAAATCTGTTATTGTTTAAAATTAGCTAATTCAATATATCATATCATCAGCTCATTAAACGTCCCCACCGAGGGGCACCCGTATAGGGTGTTTAGGCCTTAGTCGTCCACGCGGGCGCAGATGGTATGGCCGTCACGACGCTCTATTCAATATTTCGTTGAGTAATAATTTAAAAAATAATATTTTAAGTATATAATAACTTTTTTTTAACGTTATTGCCGTAATGCCAGTGACTTTCTTAATATCCCCTAAATTTGATTTCTCATCGAGAATCTTTAAAAAATAACACACGTGAATTGAAAACAAAGCGAATTCAATCATTCTCAGCAATTATTTACGCACTACATTTAAATTAAGCTATCTTATAAAGTGCACTTTGCTTCCAACCCATGCTTTAAAGTTATCAGTGCAGTGCGTAATGCAGGCGTTGACCGATGAACCCACTTACAATGTGATATCAGTATTCGTGGTCTATTTATATATTTAATGATAAGAAAATATTTCCATTTCAATGCATGGAACGTTTTGATGAAATGATGCAACAGTGTATCCTGTTCACTTAATTTGCCTTTCCTCTAAAGTTTCAATACTGTGACAATTTACAAAGTGTATTTACTCTCTCTGAAGAGAGAGTATATACACTTTGTAAATTGCCACTTAACCTATCGCAGTTCACTGCTGGACATAGGTCTCCTCCATTTTGTGCCAGATATCCCGGTCCTCCGCTTTCCTCATTTAGAGTAAAGCGAAGGACCGGAATATACTCTGTCTGTCTACTAATTATCTAATTAATGAGTATATACTCAAAGATAAATAATTTAATTTAGTATTGAATTAGAATATTTGTTCATATTTTATTCATTAAATTGTAGCTTTACTATACTATATACCTCATAGTATTTATTGCTTACTGGAAAGCAATGTGTCCTATCATTAGAAATAAGAGGCTACACTAAGCTTAGATCCATTGGTTTTGCCTAAGTAAGTACTAAGGATGATAGTGTTGAGTCAACTAAAATTACGGCTAAATCTCCCCATAATCCTGAATGGGGAAGCTTTAGGTAGTTTAATTGATGTCATATTTAAAACATCATAATCTTTTAAAGCAATCGAAATGTCTCCCAAGGGCACTTTGCCATTACGGCAATTATGATTTAATGGAATATACATCACATTCTTTTTTTTATCTTTTCAATTCCAAGCGTCGGTGACTCGTTGGTGTGGACTGTTGCCTTTTCATCTGCAGGGTGCAGGTTCAAATCCTGTCACGTACCAATGTCTTCTTGAATTTTTGAAGTGCGTCGGATAAACGTAAGTATAGTACGTTTGAAGGGAAACAGCGTGAGGAAACCTGCGCACGCCTAGAAATAGATTCAGAGGTTATGCGTGCGAGAAAGTCGACCAATCCTCACTGGGCCCGTGTAGTCAATTAAGGCCTAGGCTCGTTAGAATGGGTACTAAACAACTGATAAACACACATATATATTTTTTGAAAATACATACATGTTTTGGTGTAGTAGCCGACGTATCGAACATTACACCAAATGGGTCGTCAACTTAAATTTTGGAAGTACAAAAATTAATGTAGAGTACTTGAGAATTAACTACGTTATGCAAAAATAACTCCTCGCGTTATTGTTTAATATTTAATTACATAATTACTCATAGCTACTTATTTATTTAAGTAGATACTTAAGGCAAATCACCCATAGAAAATCAAGCTGATTGTTACGTATAACCTCACGATAAATAGCCAAACTAATAATCATAAAAGTCCTTGACTATATCATTGATGTGTATTGCTTTAAGTATCGGTATGATTAATACGAGTGTTCCGAATTATATTGATACAATAAAAAAAGGTATTCCGCTTCTAAATACTTTACCCTAGTATCCGTTTCTTTGAAACTATTTTTTATTTCTTTGTTTTGCAATGTTTCATTGAATTTAATTATTAAGAACAAGAAAAATTAACCAAATACGACTCGGTCTCGCCCATGGAGTGTTCCGTCGCAGCAAGTAACATCATTATCATAACAGCCTAATAAGTCCACTGCTGAGTGAAGGCCTCCCCTAATAATAATTTCCATGCTGGCCGATCCCTACCAGTTGACAGCCTTCTGCTACCCACTACCTTAAACAGGTCATCCGTGGATCTGGTTGGGGGTCCGCCTACGCTTCGTTTTCCGTTACGTGGACGCCACTCGAGAAACTTTCCGCCCCATCGGCCATCGGTTCTACGCACTAGAACATAATATGAAATAATTATGTACTTAGGCACCTACACCAGATTTATTACGAGAAAATATTGGTTAACCGTTTATGGGGTATAAAAAACTACTGACTAGATCTTTCAAACTTTTCGTTGTTAGTTTTTGAGAATTAGAGAGGGACATACACTTTTTATTCACTTTGGAAGTAACTTTCGCGCAAAACATTAAATTTATAAAAACTGATATTAGAAACCTCAAAATCATTTTTAATGTTGCGTGTAATTGCCATCCTTAAATTTAATAAGTTATTTATAAATAAAAATAGGGAAATAACAAGCTAATAATGTTAAGTGTCATTATTACTGAGCAGTAAATTCCTCTTTTCTTATAAAATCAAATTATAAGTGAAATATAACATCTATTATATAGTTTACCAAATACAAATCAATAGAGTATTCTCTTAACAGTGACCAAGCAAATGTCTTTTGAATCTCAATTGAGCGCTAATCCAGCATTAAAGTCACTTTGGATTTGATACAGCATATAAAACATTCGTTCCTACACGTTTATTGGGCATTAGGCATTTAATGTTTGAGTAAAGCCTAATTTAAATCAACGTAATGGCCGCTTGCATCTATTACGAGCCCTTAATAACATTATGCCTAATAGCCCTTGGCGTTAAGGGAAACTGGGTACGTTAGGTGGAATTTTATCATAAACTTAAGCGTGGTATTTAATGACGACTTATTCTTCTCGTTCTACATACATAGATTAAAAAACCTACTTAACTGTACACTTCAGCATGGCATAGAAGGACTACATAAGGCTTAGAATGTTAATTTCAAATTATTGGACTTCTCTTGACTTCTCCAACCTTCATTCACTACCCGTGAGATGTGGAACTCATTCATAACATACTACTCGTACTACTTACACAATAATTGACCACATATTTAATACAATTTTCTCATTGACAATATATCAAAAGAACACATGTAATGTTGATTTGACTGATAAAATATTCAGGTAATTAAGCGATAATATCGATATAAATGGCAAATGTGATTGATAAAATATTTTTCGTGATACAAACGCTGTTAAAATTAATATTCCGTTTTCGTAAACATAATGATTAGGCATTGATTTTACTACACACCTACTACCTTCGTGGAAGTGATATATATGGGATAGATACAAGATTGTACTCGGTGATAATAGCGAGAAATACTAACCTAGATAGATAAAATATTGAAAATTGTGTCGTAATAATAACTAAGCTGATATCCCACCTGACGGTAAGTAGGTACTGTAACATAAAAGCTAGGAAACATTTTACTATTCCTGAATAATAACTGGTTTCTTTTCACTCCAAACTAATTACTACAAATAAGTGCCTAGCTGTGCTGCACTTTGCATTGTAACACAGCTAGTCACTTATTAATCATAATTTATTTCGCTATCGTTAGTGTTAATAGTATGCTAGCTGTGTCTTAAAAAAATCTTTATCCGAAAAAGTCAATGATCAACTTGAAGGAACTTTAATTATACTCGTAAAAGTACATATAACATAAAATACGAATAATTGAGTATTTTACTCGAGGAATTTTTGTTTACTTTACATACTCGCACGTGTGTTACGTAAAAGCTAACGGGTAGTACAATAGGAGCCTAATATCATAGAGGCATAAATGAATAAACGCATAGGTATCTATTTGTTCACATCAGTCACTTTTTATATCTGTCTGGCTTATGTAATGTAAATATCGACACTTAATACAGCAATACGCTTAACGAAAGAAGTTTTGGTGACTAATTTGATTATTATTTTATTCTGAATAAAACATTATATGTTTACTTATTTTTTATATCTTTAAGTCTGACAGCCAAAGATAAAGTATAAACGAATTACAAAATTAGCTTAATCTTTTTATTATCTTAAGAAATTAATCAATCGCTTAGTAAACAGTTACTGATCTGAAGTAAAACTCACACTTGTAAAACTTCGAATTGCTGGAAACTGGAAAATCCTTGCCAAAGAATCCAAGTCTCATCTTCGTGCAATACAAATATTTATGCGCATCAACATGTTTGTATGTATTATCTTACCAATGTATATTTTTAGCATGTAATACAATTTGTGAGTGTGCGTGTGTCATCAGATTAGTAATTAATATATTATTTGATAAATTCATTTGTTAATATGTGTCAATCTAAAAGTATTCAACAGCTTTCCAAATATGTGCCTAGATTATCTCATTCATAAACCTGCGCAAAATATTTTTAACATAAACCATAGAAGGTCCGAATTATAAAACATTTTCAGGTGCATCGTACGCTTATCAAACGATGTGTTTATGGTTTTTAAGGGTTTCATGAATACAACATTTTGGGTTCACAGGATGTCTATTGCTATTATTTTAGCCTTTTTTTTAAAATTCACACTGTTCGGTTTAGTTTACTAAACAACCTTTGTTTTTTATTAAAACTAAAAATAAACTACATAGTACAATATTCAGAAGGAGAAAATCGAAGCTCTTTGGTTCTTCGTTTAGGACCGTGTTAATATCAACTGCGGTAAAAAGTAATAACGAATGTACGAGAAAGTGACTACATTGCGGCTGGAATGATTAACATACTCGCCTAAGGGTTGAAGGATTATTAACAAGGCAAATTATCAAGTCATTTAACGTACTCACAACTGCCGTATTAATTCAAAACCAACACATTCCATGTTCTATAAAATAATCATTATCATTATTATCATTCATTTTCATTCATAGTTAATTCGCTGCTGCCGTGACCTCAGAATATGTTTTCTTAATAATACTCGTTAAGGCAATTTTAAGACATAGTCTGGCAACCTTAATCTCTAGCATTTTAATAGGTCGTTCATTCTTTAAATGCACCTCGCATTTTTAAAGGCCCCGAGAGATAGTTATTACGACTCGTAATACCAGTGACTACATTTACATTAAAATATGCCGAAGTTGTAATGGGAGGTTTGTAAACGGAATCCTCGAAGTTTCTCTGAAAAAGATAGATAATAATAAAGTCATAACTTTTCCAATAACTCAGATTATCTTCTCACCAGAGCAAGGGGATTCGAATAAAGAAATATGTACGTGTTCATAATTCATCATCATAAGTTAGCGCTATATCTGCAATTATTATTTTAGAAGTTAATATCCACAAACTTTCGTATTGTTTGTTTTGTTTCTTTTATAATCAA
>PQWD01001729.1:0-24070 GCA_019425675.1 Leucinodes orbonalis
TTGTTCCAAAACACTTACAAATCTAATAAAAAAAAACCGTTTAGACCATAATTTTAGATTAATAAATAAAAAAGTTATTAGCAATTCAAAATTCACTTTTTACAAAAATTTAACTATAAATTTGCAAAAACAAAACTGTGAACCCTACTTGTACCGAAACAGCTAGGAACTAGGTCCTTTCGCAGAAACTATTTTTTAGCGACACACTAAAATCTAGTTTTAAAAAATTTTTGGAATTCTCAAAATTGGGGGGGGTCATTTTCGGAATTGGGCTAAATTACTCGATCTACTATAACTTCCGACTTAGTGTTCGGATCGGAACGGGACTTTTACACCCGGATAGGTCTAGCCAAGACCTAGAACCTTCCCATAGGTCGGAAGACTCTAGGTAGAGCGAGTCAAAAATTGGAGATTGGCATTTAGGCTAGAGCTTTAGCGGAACACCGCAAGTAAACCGGAACCGGCACACTGACGGGGCGCGACGAATAGAGATACAAACAGTGACTCTACAAAAGTAGAGATAAAAAACAAAAATCCGAGCTCTACACTTTTTCAGTGAACACAGGGTTTTACAGAGCTAGGAGAGCAGATAACAACAAAGAAAACCGCGTCTCTCTGCGACGCCTGGGGCCGGAGATACAGAGTTTTTAAAAGTCGTCCGCCATTTTGGGCGGCCATTTTGAAAAGTTTGTTTTTAGAATATCTCGGCCTCCCGGGGTCGCAGAGCAACGGGATTTCTTCTGGGCACCTTGCCCCATCGTAGGCTACCACCTAGCATATCAAAACCGGATATCCGGACACTGTCCGGAAAAATTTTTCTGACACCTAGGGCGTACTCCTGGCAACGAGCCCTTTAAGGGGAGCCGTCGCACGCCTTGCTGCGACGCGCGGTTGATAAGTTACAGACGCTTTTGACGGGTGGCGGCCATCTTGGACGCCATCTTGAAAAAACAAAAGTTAGGAGTACTCCGAAACGGTTAATGCTAGAGAGACGGGGTTTTAAACTGACACAACGGGAAGTAACCCCCCGGACAGCTAGCCATAGAGGAGAGCGGTATCTCTACGTAGAGACCCTGAAAACAGAAAATAAATTAGTTTAAGTTAAGATTAGAAAGAGTTAAAATTTTAAATATTAAATTAAGTATAATAGTGTGTTGACACATAGAGAAACAACTACGTAGCTCTACGTAGAGCCAAGAAATTTTTGTTCACAAATCAAAAAAATATTATACACTTACCTTCACCACACAGGAACAGCACACATACCGCCACAGGAACAGCAACACTCCACCTGAAACATAAAACACAATTAATACACACAATCACACAAAACAACATTATACTTACCACAAATACAAACACTATTGTACCGATTAGTTGTAAGACAGGGTTTATTGACCCGACAGTACCTTAGTTTATTGACCAGGTACTCTTATACACTTTGACTTTACTGACACCTCCCCCCTGATAAGCCAAAATGTTTGGTATAAGATCGCCAGCGAACAACAACACCAAGACGCAGGCATCCCAGGACAGAGTACAACGCACCCCCCCCACCAGAAACGAGGAAGGCAGGACCATCCCCAGTGACCGGTGCTACAAGAAAGAGTACAGGGGAAGTCGACAGAGTGCGTGAAGCCTTCGCATGCCTGAATAGAGCCAAGACCAGCATGAATGCGTCGAGGAACACAAAAGGAGACATAAAGGAAACAGTCCTCAAAGCCCTCGAACGGCTCTACCAGCTCGTGAAGGAAGCGGAAGGGGAAAGAAGAGGACAAGAGACGACACAAACAAAAACAGTGGTCAGAGAGACAGAAAGGACAGATACACAGGAAGAAATAAAAAACATAATGGAAAAGCAAACACAAATGATTAGAGAAAATGGAGAGAAATTGGAAATGCTAAGAAAGGACATAGAAACGAACACACAGACGATACACAAAGCAACACAAGAAAATGCAGAAGATTTAAAGTTTACACTGGAGGGAATAGAAAGAATAGAAAGCGAAATAGAGTCATACGCAAGTGTGGTCAAGGGAAACAGGGCACCAAAACTAAAAACTCACCACTCCCTCATAATAGCGTCTAACGACGAAACGCACACGGCTAGTGAAGTATTTGATAAGGTGGAGGACATACTGATAAGGCGCGGGAACACCGTACAGATAGATAAAATTAGAAAAGTCAAAAACCAGAGGATAGTGATAGGAAGTGAAAGTAAAGAAGAAATAGAAAAAATGAAGAACATCTTGGAAGAAGTAGAAGAACTAGAATTCAAAGAACTTAAAAACAAAAACCCGCTGCTGGAACTACGAGATGTCCTGATAGCCTACGGAGACAGGGACGTCGTCAACGAAATAAGCGCTATGTTCAAGGGTGTTGCACCATTTGAAATAGAGCTCCAATACAGAAGGAAAGCCCGAAACCCGCACACCCACCACGTTGTGTGCCGAGTTCCCACCTGGGGTGTGGAAAGCTGCACTGGAAAAAGGAAGTGTCAAGATAGGCATCCAGCGCATCCAGGTACGGGACAAATCACCCCTCATCCAGTGCACTAGCTGCCTAGGCTATGGCCATGGCAAACGATTTTGCACCAAAAAAGAAGAAGACAAGTGCAGTCATTGCGGAGGGGACCATCTCAGAGCCGACTGTGCGGATTGGCTAGCCGGGGCACCGGCGACGTGCTGCAACTGTTCTTTAGCTAAGCTAGAGGCAGTGCAACACAACGCGTTTAGCTCCGACTGTCCAATCCGTAAAAAATGGGACAAAATCGCCAGGTCAAAGGTCTCGTATTGCTGAGGATGTGTCAGAGAATAGAAATAAGAAGACCAAAGAGAGGCGCGTGGGGCCCTCCCCGATACCGAGAAATCGGGGCGGGAAGGGCTCTACGAGCATTTACGAAGTTACAAACTTTGTAATTAGTAAATCTGGGCTCGACACAGAAACCTCACCTGACACATACCCAGCACGCAAAGAAACACAACACAGTCACACACAGAAAGACAAGCACACACACAAGCACACACAAAAAAGCACAAAAGTAGACAAAAGCAAAACAAGTATCAAAACTCATACTACACATATATATTGAATATATAGAGTGGAAGTATAAAATAAAATAAACAGTAACAAAAAGTAGTATTAGTATTAACATAAAAACACAAAACAGAATAAAAAACCTAAAATAGTTAAATAGAGACTTAATAAAAACGGGAAAAACATAAAATCAGGAAAATATAGGCTTAGAACAAACTAGACAATATAAGCATGCCTGAAAAATAAATAAATAATAAGTTAAAAACCATTAGCTAAAAGATAAGTAGAAATAAGAAAAGAAAACTGTAGAGATAGAAACAAACGGAAAGATAATAGAAAATAATGTAAGAATAATATAGCTGTAATATCTAGAAGAATAAGACACTAATGTAAGAAAATAAATATATTAGAAATGTAAAGCAACCATTTGTATGCAAGAAGATGAAATTCAAAAGGCTATGTAAGTAGAAGTAAGAAACTAAAATAAGTAGATATATAAATATAAAAAGAATAAATATAGAAAGTAAGCATACCAAATAGCGGAAAATGTAGAGAATATATAAGCCATAGTAAATAAGTAAATAGTCTAAGATAGAGAGAGTAATAGTCTAAGTAAAGCTGATGGAACACCATCGCTCATTGTCAAAAAGTAAGCATCTCCAACTCTTCCACAAAAATTGTAAACCTAAAACAAAAATATGTAATACAAATAAAAATATGTAAAATAGTAAATAAGATAGAAATAAGGACAAAATGTATGAAATTAAAAAGAAAAATAAGGAAAAGATAAATAAATAAAAACAAAATAAAAAAGAAAGAAAAAGAAAAAAGAAATACAAAAGTCCCTGACCACAATATCAGGGGGATAAGGCGAAAAAAAAAAAAAAAAAAAAAAAAAAAAAAAAAATAACCTAACCTAACCTAACCTAACCTTTTTTTTTTTTTTTTTTTTTTTTTTTTTTCACCCTGGGGAAATGCCTCGCATGCCCGCCACTGGGGATGCGGGGGTATGTGGACTAGTCCGCCATAGGCGGGAATTACCCACTAAACCCCAGGGGTGGCCTACGCGCGCGGTCTGTGGACGGGGGCTGGGTTCCCTTTAGTAGTCTAACTACAGCTACCCCGCCCTGGCGCAAATACCACGCCGAAGGGACATCCAGGCCACTGGACGTCCCAACCTTCGCAGGGAGACCCGTGCAATGCGGGAAGTGACGTCCCCAGTCACTTACCCGCGGGTCCCTGCGGAACTCACGGCTTGCGGCGGCTTGTCCGCCCTTGCCCGTGCTCCGCGTTTCTTTCGCGTCTCGAGACAGCCTCGGCCGTCGAGTGCGTGATCGGCTGCTCTACCCTTACTGGCGCATAGAGCGCAGTGAGGTGGCGCCACGCATGCCGCTGCCAGATGTCCTGGCTTGCCGCAGCGGTAACACAGGCCGCTGCGGTCTTCATCGCTGGGGCAGGTCGACCTGGTGTGGCCGACCTCTAAACATTTGTGGCATCTCAGTTGGCGGGGTTCAAGGAGTTGAACCCGCACCGAGCTCCAGCCCATCTGGATGCGTCCCATCGCGAGCAGCTTCTTGGCGACGTCGACGGGGGCTTGGAGCCATACGCTCCCAAAGCCGCGCCCGGATCGTCGCACCTCCCCCACCTTAAAGACCCCCATGCCGCACCCAGCGGCTTGGGAGGCGCTCCACACCACCTCTTGTTTCGTAACAGAGTCCTCGATGCCAGTGATGCGGAGCTCACTGGTACGGACGGGTCTTGTTACCCGCACGTCGTCGCCGAGGACGCGTTGCACCTTTTTGGCAAACGCGTCCGCCTTCGCGTTGTCTGCGCCCGGAAGCTCTAAGATGCGCGCACCAGTGATGGCGGTGCGCATCTTGAGCCCGGAGATTCCTTCGTCCGCAAGGAAGATCTCCCTTCTCGCCTTGGCAAGTACCGCTGCATAATCGAGCCCCTCTGAGGCGTTCGGTGCGATCGTTATACGACTGCCGGCGCCTTGGGGACCTTCACTCTTCTCCTACGTCTTCTCCTTCTCTTTTTCTTTTTCTTCGTCGGTTGGGGCTTCTGGCCCGGCTTCGCAGCCGGCGCGGCAGTCTCCACCGACGGTCTTGCCCTCTCCTCCTGTATTTCCTGGCCTTACGACCTGCCACCTCAGACCACGCCTCCTGTATAGGGGGAGGCGTGGCGACCACAGAACCCGCGACGCGACAGATTGTCGACGCACACTCACCGTCTCGGCGTGATTACCGGTGACGACTGTGGTGGTAGCGGCGGTTGCACTATCTCCATCGATGTACTCCCTCGACGTGATGAGGGGTGTAAAGAGCCCCTCTATCCGTCGGCAGCCTCTCTGCAAGCACACGCTCAACTCTTGAGGCTATGGCCTCGGCCATATCCTCGGGAGGAGCAACAGTTTGCGACAACGCAGGAGGTCGAGAGCGAGCCTCGGCCAATTCCTTTTTCAGGTCGGCAATGACCTTTTTCTTCTCCTCGAGCTCTCTCTGGAGACGGATGGTATTGTCTCGCAGGAGAGCCTCTTCCTCCGTTGTCTCGCGGTGCGCGAGAACACGGGCGACATCATGGACATCAAGGGCAGCCTCATTGAGGGCCTTAACAAAGGTCCCCTTGAGGTTGCCCGATGTCTGTGCAACTCGCGCGATGCATTTTGAGCTCTGCGCCAATCGGCTGCAGAGCTCAATGAGTGACAACAAATCCGGATCGGCGCATTCCTTGGGCCCTCGAGGGCCACTTCGCTGGATACCCGGCGCGCCCTGATCCTTGCTGTCATCTCCAGCACCTCTTCTTCTGCACGCAAGCGCAGTTCTCTCTCGGCCTCGTCGTTTAGGGCCTGTTTGGCCTTGGCGAGGCCGACGTATACGCCGGTTGTGGGGGGGCGTCCCCGCCCCCTTTTGGCCGTTCTGGACTTCTCCGGTTTCGGACCCGCTCCCCAATCGCGGTCCTTCTCATCATCCGAGCCGGATAATACAGCTCTTTTGCGTTTGGAGTGTGCGTCCGACGCAACAGACGCAGAGCTACCAAACGTCCTCTCCCTCTCGGTTAGATCATCCGAGTCGATTTCCACGACAGATGATTGATCGTGCTCCTCTGATTCGTCCGCACTAGATGAAATAATGCGGGCTCTCCTTCCGCTAACCTTGCCCTTTTGGGCAAGAGGCTGATTTTTGCCCCCCCCGTATACAGTGGGGCAGACGCGCTCCTTGTGGGAGCGCGTGCGGGATTCCCCAGCACCAGAAGTGCTGGGACCCGCCCGGGGAATACTTTTAAAATCAGTCTTCTTTTCCATGTTTGTACCACTTCATGGGCGTGGTGGCCCAACTAACCCCCCCCCCTGCGTTAGCGACCGGGACTACCTCCCCGGCCATCCATCCCCTCGGCACGCATACACCTTGGGATTTAAGGGTTTTTTATTGAGGTTGGCTCCTCGCGACCGTGCGAAAGATGGAAAATCGAACGGTCCCCGGTCCCCAGACTGGGGATAACGGTATGCCCCAGCCATCCCAACACCTCTGAAAGCAGAGGAGAGGAGCGGCAACCCCACCCGTGGTTTTTATAGTGGTTGTCTCCACGCGGCCGCGTCTCAGACTGAGACACCGGCCACGTTCCCCGTGATTGGGGCTACGGGCGGCCCGACTAGCCGACGAAAGTGTCAAAACTAGCCGCGCCTGTTGGGTGAGATTTTAGCCGTCCCAAAACTGGGACGTTACCAGGGTGCACCACGAGGAGGTATCTCACCACGCACCCCAACTAACTAACCTAACCTAACCTAACTAACTAACTAACCTTCTTCCTTCCTTCCTTCCTTCCTTCCTTCTTCCTTCTTCTTCTTCCTTCCTTCCTTCCTTCCTTCCTTCCTTCCTTCTTCCTTCTTCCTTCCTTCCTTCCTTCCTTCCTTCTTCCTTTCTTCCTTCCTTCCTTCCTTCCTTCCTTCCTTCCTTCCTTCCTTCCTTCTTCCTTCCTTCCTTCCTTCTTCCTTCCTTCCTTCTTCCTTCCTTCCTTCCTTCCTTCCTTCTTCCTTCCTTCCTTCCTTCCTTCTTCTTCTTCCTTCCTTCTTCTTCCTTTCCTTCTTCCTTCCTTCCTTCCTTCCTTCCTTCTTCCTTCTTCTTCCTCCTTCCTTCCTTCCTTCCTTCCTTCTTCCTTCCTTCCTTCTTCCTTCCTTCTTCCTTCTTCCTTCCTTCTTCCTTCTTCCTTCCTTCTTCCTTCCTTCCTTCTTCTTCCTTCCTTCCTTCCTTCCTTCCTTCCTTCCTTCCTTCCTTCTTCCTTCCTTCCTTCCTTCTTCTTCCTTCCTTCCTTCCTTCCTTCCTTCCTTCCTCCTTCCTTCCTTCCTTCCTTCCTTCCTTCCTTCCTTCTTCCTTCCTTCCTTCCTTCTTCTTCTTCCTTCCTTCTTCCTTCCTTCCTCTTCCTTCCTTTCCTTCCTTCCTTCCTTCTTCCTTCTTCTTCCTTCCTTCTTCCTTTCTTCCTTCCTTCCTTCCTTCCTTCTTTCTTCTTCCTTCCTTCCTTCCTTCCTTCCTTCTTCCTTCCTTCCTTCCTTCCTTCCTTCCTTCCTTCTCCTTCCTTCCTTCCTTCCTTCCTTCCTTCTTCCTTCCTTCCTTCCTTCCTTCTTCCTTCTTCCTTCCTTCCTTCCTTCCTTTCCTTCCTCTTCCTTCCTTCTTCCTTCCTTCCTTCTTCCTTCCTTCCTCCTTCTTCTTCCTTCCTTCCTTCTTCCTTCCTTCCTTCCTTCCTTCCTTCCTTCTTCTTCTTCCTTCCTTCCTTCTTCCTTCCTTCCTTCTTTCCTTCCTTCCTTCTTCCTTCCTTCCTTCCTTCCTTCCTTCTTCCTTCTTCCTTCCTTTTCCTTCTTCCTTCCTTCCTTCTTCCTTCCTTCCTCCTTCCTTCCTTCCTTCCTTCCTTCCTTCCTTCCTTCCTCCTTCCTTCCTTTCCTTCCTTCTTCCTTCCTTCCTTCCTTCTTCCTTCCTTCCTTCCTTCCTTCCTTCCTTCTTCCTTCCTTCCTTCCTTCTCCTTCCTTCTCCTTCCTTCTTCCTTCCTTCCTTCCTTCCTTCCTTCCTTCCTTCCTTCCTTCCTTCCTTCCTTCCTTCCTTCCTTCCTTCCTTCCTTCTTCCTTCCTTCCTTCCTTCCTTCTTCCTTCCTTCCTTCCTTCCTTCCTTCCTTCTTCCTTCCTTCCTTTCCTTCCTCCTTCCTTCCTTCCTTCCTTCCTTCCTCTTCCTTCCTTCCTTCCTTCCTTCCTTCCTTCCTTCCTTCTTTCCTTCTTCCTTCCTTCCTTCCTTCCTTCCTTCCTTCTTCTTCCTTCTTCCTTCCTTCCTTTCCTTCCTTCCTTTCTTCCTTCCTTCTTCCTTCCTTCCTTCCTTCTTCCTTCCTTCCTTCCTTCCTTCCTTCCTTCCTTCTTCCTTCCTTCCTCCGTTCCTTTTCCTTCCTTCCTTCCTGTCCTTCCTCCCTTCTTCCTTCCTTCCTTCCTTCCTTCTTCTACCTTGTACGGTACGGTACGAAATTATTTTTTATTTATCACCGCATAAATAGACCGTCTTAGCATAATGTGATAGCACAAGCACAAGCTCATAGTAAGAATCGAAAAAAAAAAAAACAGTTTATTGTTATCGACATCACGATTAAAGTCAATAATAACGTGAGCTTCGCTTAAACATGAATCTATTTATACCAATTCAGTAGGAATGTAAAAAAAAAAATATGATCAAAACAATTTTTATAGTAAACATCGAGTTACTAATAGTGGATAATAATTTTTCAATCATTATAAAATGTCTTAGTGCAGTTTATGCGTGGACGACTAAGGGTAGGCACCCTATATGTGTAGCCTTGTGCCCCTCGGTGGGGACTTCTAAAATGAGCTGATGATGACAGAATTATTACGAAAGATTTGTATTTTTTAACTAGAATAAGAAAGAGCCCGTCTACGAACCTTACTTTGCAAGATTGTACATGATGAATAGTTGCCATTTTCTTACGGCCATTACATTGTTTAAGGCGTCACTGTTGTACATGGCGTTGCGACGCCACCAGCATCACACTGCATCCTACCGTTTGACCACACCACGGCATCATTGCACAACGGGACAAGTCATAGCCTTGGCGGGCGGTGCGAAGTGTAGGAGCAATTAAGAAAAATCGATGACTTTTTAGCGCGATAGCGCCAACCGATGGGACTCCGCATTGATTCATTATTGGTCACGGGTTTGAGCTATATTTATATAGCTAGTTAAAGTGCTAGAACCTAACACTGTTAAATCCTTTGTTGCCCAAGAAGAAATATATTCAACGCAATTTTTTACTTTTTATTAAAAGTGTAACTCGAATGAATAAATAATTATCATTTTTCTTTCCTTACAGTTCTGGTTTTTGGTTTAAGGCAATTCAAAAAGAAATTTTTTTTGTTTTATTTTCAATATCTTTCATTTGTGCGAGAGGATTTGGTTTTTGAAAGGGATTATAAATCATTATTACTATATCGTTATATTATTAAGAATAAAATTATGTATTTGTTTTTATGTAAAACACTTAGAAAGTCTGTCACATTAATCAACTGTTTGGATAAATATAGTTGACCGAAAAAATTTAAATATTTTAATGTTTATATATAACGAATATGTCATTCGATTATTATGCATTTTCATGATTTTTATATTAACTAGCAACACTGTGCACACCAGGAAGTACGATAACCTGCTATTACAAAACGGAAAGTCGGCTAATATATTATTATTATATTATATTTAACACTTTTACCCCGGGTGAACGAAATTGTGACATAATATATAAATAACGTAAAAAATATCAACTTGATTTGACAATTCAAATCAAGACAATTAGACAATTCAGGCACAATTAGGACCCATGTTTGGGCATTGTCCTTTGATTACTTCTCAAGAGGGGATGTTTAGAAAGAAATACATTTTTTATTTCAAAACCACATTAATCTCTCTCTTTCTATTGCAGTCCACTGCTGGACATAGGTCTCGCCCATTTTGCGCCAGACATCCCAGCGCAAAATGGGGGGATTTAATGGCGCAATTTAATCTATTATCTAATAAATATCATGGGAGTGTTTGTTTGTAATATTGAAATATCATTTCCTTTATGTATATGGATTTGGACGGATCTTTTTTTGCAGGTAGCTGATGTAACAAGTAATAACATAGGCTACTTGTATTTCAGACACTTTTTATTTTGGAAAAGAAAACCAAAAATTGTTAAGCCAATGGGCGCGCATCTGTCAACAGAGCCATAGAATATGTTAAGTTAGGCTTATGATTACCATTTTAATCAGCAAAAACCGCAATTAACAAAAGGTAAAATCCAGAAATTACGTATCATAAGTTCAATTCGATTACATATTTTTAGTTCACAGTCCGTTCGTTATTTTTTTATTTATGTAATATTTTTATGCCTTAGAGCTAGTACAATAAAGTTATACCACTACTAAGAATTTCACTTTGATAAGGTTAATTGTTTAGGAAAGAAGAGGTGATGAACACAAAGAGACAATAATAAATGTAACATAAATTAATATAATTAATTTAAAAAAAATCTCTGTCTGTTTGT
The DNA here is from genome assembly GCA_019425675.1 of Leucinodes orbonalis. Lineage (NCBI taxonomy): Eukaryota > Metazoa > Arthropoda > Insecta > Lepidoptera > Crambidae > Leucinodes > Leucinodes orbonalis. The sequence goes on from PQWD01001729.1 coordinate 10,606, forward strand.
TCTCTGAAACGGCTGGATGGATTTGAAAGGGACTGTTCTTGGCAGTTAACTAGCTGATGTTATACGGAAAAACAAAGGCTACTTTTATTTTGGATAATATTTTTTATTTTGGAATAATAAAGCCATGTTTTACAGTGCGGCAGCCGCGATTCGCTTGACTTAACGAAACGAAGGTATGTATTACTGCGGGAGAATATCATATAACGCAGGCAATACCGCGGGGAACAGCTAGTTTAATTACAAATCTTACTTACAATTTTTAGACTTCACTAGCTCAGGTGCGCCGTTTCCTTCGAGCCATACTTAAGTGGGTAACACAAATTTAATTCTTGTAGGTTTGATTTTCAAAACTTCCATGTCTTCCTTTCCTTCAAATAGTGATGATTTGGTCAGAAATATTTTAGTCATTTCAGATAACAGAAAATGCGTATTTGTTTACATACCTAATATCAAACAGTATTTGATATTAATTCCAAATATGTTTGTGGTTGTAATTGGGTACATAGAAAAATATCGGTATTACTTGATTGTTCATCTTGTGGAAACATGGAGTCAACTAAACACAATGGCTACAAATAGTCTAAGAAACTTTTTAAGTTCCATATTCAAAATTCTAAACTAAAAACTTTTTTAGTAAATATTTTGAGGTTTCAATCGAATTTTTGAGCGAGTAATCAGGAATCTACACTAGTTATTCTGTAAAACTTTAAAAATACACACGCTGTGCTACGTAATTTTTTTAAAAAAAAATACATTCAATTTCAAACCCGGTTTCAATATCATAAAAATAATGCTAGTAACTTCTTTCCTCGGAGGAACTAGACAGGAGGCATATTCATGCTATTTATTACCTCTCTGCCGACTGCGATGAATTCGGAATCTTGCGTAAATATTATCAAACCAACAACCAATAGCACTTAGATGCTGCCGGTACGCGACTGTCAGCAGAGCTCAATAAAAATGCCGATTAATACTGTATTTCTAATTAGAAAAAAACTAAAAAAATGAATATCAAAAGAGATGGAATTATATTTCATTATAAATTTATTTTCTATTGAAATTACGAAGTAAAAATTAATATTTTCTTTTTTAAAAATTTAAATTTCTCGCCCATAAAGTGACACTTGATGTTGTCACGTGACTACTACGCAACTTGTACGAGAATAGCTTCAGGGTTGTCAAATCATAGTAAGAAAGCATTTTTCTTTTCGTGTGACGAAACTGACGAATAAAAATATTAATTATATTTACGTTTACGAAACAAATAAATTTGCCTGAATTCTAACACAACAATAAAAAAACTGTGTTCACATTTTGTAACGGCGGTAAATCATGAAAATTATTTTTTATTATTATGTACTAGCGACCCGCCCTCGCTTCGTACGAGTGCAATGGTGATATTCGTATTAGGCACGCTCCCGCCTCCCCCCCGGTCGACCGGTACCACCGCAAACGCTACGTATTGCAATTTATAAATCTATAATTTTTTCTTCGAAAATATTTATTGAAATTACATCCTGTAAATGGCCATTAAGGTCTTTATTAAATAAACAATGGATTTAAGATATTTAATTGCATAAGGATTAATGCTGTATTGGTTAAAATCGAAAATGAGTAATTTTTTGTCCTAAAAAGTAAATAACAAAAAATATTATTAACAGTATTTATCCACTATTAAATGGATGTTATTATACATATAAAATTCAATTAAATCACTTTATATATTCAAAAAAACCGCATCAATATCCGTTGCGTAGTTAGCGCAAAGATTTGCGCACATAGGGACAGAAAAAGCGTCTTTTTTTATTCTATGTAATGATTAGTTTATTCATGTATATTATATACATATTGAATATTGAATTTGTTTTTAATTTTATTTCTTTGACTTATTTGTTGAAGAGTTTATAAAATAAAATAATAAACATTGAAAAAACTCTGTAATATGCAACCCTAGTGGATAAAGTTAGGGGCTAGTGTTAGATATGATCGAAAATTGGTATCGATATTTCAAACTTTCATTATAGTTTGTGCCAATAAACTCAATTTTGTTGTTGTTTCACTCGGCTAATCTTAGACTACAATACGTCTATAGAACTACCCCTAATCAAATACTTTATGTTTTAATGATGTAATGTTGTAAGTAATGTTGATTGTGGGAATAGGGTCGTTCTTTAATGTATCATGAAGTGTTTGTGAACGTTTAATCAACAAAATAGTGCACAAAATTGGTTAGCAATCAACGTGCGGTTTCATTAAAATGCAACAAAGGTATGTTATATTATGTTTGTATCTTTTGTTTTTATGTTTGTAGATCTGCACTGGAGATTAAAATTATTTCAAATTTAAATAAAGAGGACTCTGCTCGGCGGCGGTGTAGCATCGTGTAGCCAAAAGGATTCTAACCAATTTTTGCCTTTCAGATATTTCAAACGCATCACCAATTATTATATAAATCTTATAGGTATACAATCGAAGAAGTACTGAAGACATGTTCTGATTTTAGCCCGTTCCTACTTCTATCAACTTTTAAAATGTATTTATAGTGCTTGTTGTCGCAAAGTAGGTTTTTGTAGATATTGAGACAACTCTATTCATATAATGTTTTTCGTAGTGCTGCGTGAAATATGTTTTAGTGTACTTTTTTGCACCTTGGTTCATTTTTGCCTTCCTACTACTCAATGGCTTTTTTACCCACAAGGTCAAGGACATTAACATAGTTTCTCCTGATCATGAAAATAAAAAATTTTATATATCCATTAAAATAATTTACATATATTTTTGTTATTATTAATTTATGAAGATGAATATTATTGTTAACATGGTGTAATTTATTTTAATGACTTTATTTTGTGCAATTGATATAATTTTATTTTATTTAAGTTATATTGCTATGGGAATCATGCAGTTAGTATTAATCATTTACATAAACCTGTGTTACCCTTTTTGATTGATTATTTAAATATTTCGTAAGGAGTATTACATAATATTTACTGTTATGTACATAGTGACAGTTTCACATGTGCAAGAAGTTTTAATGCAAGTCGTTTGACTTCTTTAATATACTAATACAAACTTCTCCTCTTTAAAATATAACTAAAAATATGAATCCACATCCCTTATCTTGTCATGCAATCACAGGTTAAATAAGAAACTAATGTTTTCATAACAGATTTAATACACACATATTGAAACAGTATCTACCCATACATTATATACAAACATATTTTTATGTTTACAATATAAAAATATAAAATCTGTAATATATCTAACAAGTAAACATTAAAAAGTATTAGATGAGTGATTCTTGTCAGGAGATCATTTTTGTATCGGAGTCATAATATGCTTAGCAATGTCAATAGAAATATTTTCGACGTATTCTCTTTATATTACAAATAAACTTTCACATTATTTTAATATAAAACATCAATAGAAGAGTAAAATTGCCCATTTTATGTGCAATACAAGTTACAAACAACATGGCACTTCCTAGTGCCTTTATCAAACAGTATCATATGTTTTAGGCGTACCGCTACTGCTTGACCAGTCTCATTCACTAGAATACATATATAAATGTTTGAGCAACATCCAACATGGCTCACTCAGCAACAAGCAAATCACAACAAAACCTTGTTTAGCTGATAGTTCTAACACAAAATCTCTTCATTTATGACAATATTTCTGGCCTACTTTAAGAATAAAAATTAAATATAATTATACAATCATATATAACTTTCTAACATATATTATTCTGTACAACTAAGAACTACAAAATTAATACATCTTAGTCAGATGCATTAATGTGTAAAAACATTTATTAAATTGGAAGCGGTTATGCAATTATTATTGTATCAGCATGCTTAGCTTATGCTGTTGTACATACTAGGCTATATTATGGAAGCTTTATGATGACTCTTTTTAGGGTTCCGTAGCCAAATGGCAAAAAACTAAACCCTTATAGATTCATCAAGTCTTGTCTGTCTGTCCGTCTGTCACACAATTTTTTCTCCCGTAACTATGTTAATGTATTATGTGAACTTCTATAATGTATTGACAAGAAACTTGATTGATTCCCCATACATTGAACTGAAACTTAAAATTTTTTAGGATGATAGGTTTTTAATACCTTTTTTTATAAATTGAATAGCTTGCGCGAGTTTTCCTTTGTTGAAAAGTGCCCTCGCTTTAATTTCTAAACTATGGCGTTGATAAAATAAAAAAATACGAAATTTAGTTTGAATACGTCATAAACGGTGAACCACTATTTCAGTAGGTGCCTAAGTAAATAAAAAATATTTTATTTTATCTTATTTGGTGCTGCTCACTCGCGATTCGAGCTTGGCCAAAATTTTTTTATGGTGCAAGTGATCAAGATTGAGAGTTTTCTCACTCGACGGTAAGGGGCACAGTCGATACCGTGATGGAGCGGTATTGTAAAAGTAAGTAATGGTCATCGACCACGTTTCTCTGCGTGTGTCATCGCGGACGACGGACTTCGGGCGCCGTACACTCGGGGTTTTTATTAGAGTCCGGCGGGCGCGGTCAGGCGGCGGGCGGGGCGGGCGGGGCGGGGGGGGGGCGGGCGGGCGGCGGCAGCGCGCGCTCCAGCCGACGCCAGAAGTGCGGGGCTCCCAGCGCAGGGGCCGCCGCCCGCCAGCGCCGGGGGCTCGCCGGCGCGACCGCCAACCACGCCGCGCGCCGCCGCCGACCGTCCGCCACCCGCGCCCCCGCCGTCGCGTCGCCCGACACCAGCGCCAGCGTGCACCGCGCCGCCGCGCCGACGCCGCCAGCTGCGCCGGCCCCACGCGCCCGCCCATCGCGCGCGCCCAGCACGCGCCGCCCGCCCGCCTCAGCCGCGCACCACCGTCTCCACGCCAGCCGCTCGTCCGCCTCGCGTACGCGAACACGTCGAGGCAGCTCCGCGTCCCGCGCGCGCGCCCGCCGCGCCTCGCCCGCGACCGCAGCAGCCGCTTCAGCCGCCGCAGCGGGCCGCCGCGCCCGCCCACGCCCCGCCCGCCGCCAGCGCCGCGCGCCGCCGCGCCCACGCGCCCCACGCACTCCACGCGCCGCCCCGCACGCCGCCAGCGACGCCAGCGCGCGCCCGTCCGCGCACGTCACGTTCTGTAGTCGAGCGTCAGCGCGCGGTTGGCGCGCACCGCGTCCGCGAGCGCGCGCTCCCCGCACTCGCACGCGAGCGGGTTCCCGGCGAGGCGCACGCGCCGCCCGCCCTCGAACAGGTGCGCGCGGCGCGGCTCGGCGCCGGCGAGCGCCGCGCCGGCCGCGTCCAGCAGCGAGCGCGGGCGGCAGGCGCGCCGGCAGCCGCGCAGCGCCGGCGCGCGCAGCTGCCGCAGCGGCGGGTCGGCGCGAGCAGCAGCGCCGCCGGCACCTCGGGCCGGCAGCGCGCGCGCACCCCGCCCGCCGCCGGCGCCACTCGCACTCGCACCCGGCCCGCCGACGGCGGGGCAGCGGGCACGCGAGCGCCGCCAGCGGCGTGTCGGCGACGCGCGCCGTCGGGCAAGCGCGGCGAACACGACGGAGGCGCGGCCTCGCGCAGCACGCGCGCCGCCCAGTAGGCGCCGCAGTCGCACGCCAGCGGCCGGTCGAGCAGCAGGTGCGCGGCGCGCGGCGAGACGGCCGGCGCCACCGCCAGGTCCCGCGGGCCGCACGACACGCGCCGCACCGGGCTCCCCGCCAGGTCCACGTCGGCCGGCACGCGCCGCAACGCCCGCAGGTCGGCGCACGACACCTCCGCGATGTCGTTGTGCGTGAGGTCGAGCCGCCGCAGCACCTGCATGTCCCGCATCCAGTCGGCGCACACCCGCGTCAGACGGCACCGCGACAGCACCAACTCCTCCAGCCCGTGCATCTTTGACAGCGACGACACGCCTGCGACCAAGATATCGTAAACGAAAGCCGGGAGATAAGTAGGTATTATAAATAAATCACAGTCACTAATCATTTCGTTTCCACTTCACAAGAAATAAAAACAAAGTGTATCGCTCACCGCGATCGTCGACGAGCGCGCTAGTCCTGGGGCACAGGTCCCCGAGCGGGTTCCGCGACAGGTCGAGCGCCGTCAGTCCCCTCAGGGCGGACACGGCCGCGCGGATGTCCGCCGCCGTTAGGGCGTTGGCAGCCAGCGACAGCCGCCGCAGCGGACCCACCAGTGGCGACAAAACACCGCTGCACACACAAACATTTATTTATTAAATAATTTAATAAAATGGAAGGTAAGTGATATTTAACGAGGTTTATTATGATGGAAGGTACGAGTAAGTGAGCATTTGTCTTCTTCTTTCATCTGGTAAGTTATATTACTGCTCACAAATATCTGTTTCGTATGGTAAAGTAATATTACTCGCACCGTGACCGCGACTGCGACCGCTGCTGTGGCCGAATCTGTCTGGCGCTGCTCATGCGGGGTAAATTCTCGTAAACACAACGCTGGGCGGGTTGGTGACCTCAGTATAAACCAGTACGCAGGATGGCGCTGCTGCCCACCATCCGGTATATTATCCCTTTGCCGCCTCTTACGGCACTCGCGGGAAGAGTAGGGTTGGTGACACCTGTATTCTTCCGCCGTCACCACACGGCAATGGTTGAAATGATGTAAAACAAAGGTATTTCTTGATTCATCTAATGAAATACCACAAAACCAGACCAAAAAAATTTGACACCTGAAAGTGTCTGATTTTGAAATCGATACGAATATCAATTCCATTAGGTATATACTGTGGTATACAGACATCAGAATATACATTAGACTGGACAAGTCGCCAAGTTTATAGGCAGTCCCAGTGTCGCAATTCTTTCGGTTCTTACCTGTGAAAAGTTATTATATTTTGGTAAATTTACTGATTCATTGCGATGATGGTATGTTACAATTGCACAGGATGGATTTTAGAAAAAAACGGTAATTTCTTCCAATATTGTGCGTCTTGACTCGTCTCACAGGCGTAAACTGGTAGCCAGTGTATGCTCGTTGAGCTTACAGTTGTCGCACTTTAAACGCGGCTTGCCCCATCTCCTGTATTGGGAAATCTGTGGTATATACAATCATCCGACTACCAACGTAATAAATGAAACAACTCACGGTGGCAATGTCTCGATGCGGTTGTGCGACAAGTCGATAGACTCCAGCTCCGGCGAGTAGGCGAACAAGTCCTCGGGTATCGAAGTGAGGTTACAGTAGGCCGCCTTGAAGTTGTGCAAACGTTTTGCACCGCGAAGGAAACCTTCTGGCAGGCGTCGGATATCTGCCATTTGCAGTTCTAAAGTGGTAAGGCGTGGACATGAGGCCACGAAACCATCGGGGAAGCGTCTCGCGCTCGGGTAGGTGATATACAACTCAGTGAGGCGGTCGCAGTGGCGTAGAGGTTCGGGAGCAGTGTCGGGCCACAAAGTGAGCGCGGCTCGTTGCAGGTGTGGCGCGAGTGGGGGCGCGCACTTGGGGGCCGCTAGCGTTAGTACGCGCAGGCGCGGCGACCATCCCGGGGAACATTCCAGCTCGTCTTCCACTACCTGCAATTGAACATTATACTTGGCTGTAAGTATCTTGGAACAGTCTTACTCATCTTCAACTACCTGCTGCGATTGCAATTTGTCATTTAACGGTTTTCGGTGACGGGCGCGATTCTTTGTTGATTCACTTATTATAAATACTGAAATAATATAGGAAATTGAATTAGACCCTTTGTTACAATTTTAGTGTAATTAATGCCGTCGAATATTCGAATAATTAGTTTGTCATATTCTAAACGACTTAATATTAGAATGAAAGCCCTATTTATTTATTTATTGCATTCCAGATGATTATTTCCTAATCACAAACTACTTATTTATTTACTGCATAAAGAAACAATCATTTCTTTACAAATGTATTTCATCTAGTTTATTTATAAATAAATAATATATTTGGTACACAAAAATACATAAAACAAAATCAGAAAACATATAAAACATCAACATAAATAGTTAACATAGTTGTCAAACGTGTAAACCAAATCGGTTGCCACTCAGCTGTTGTGTCTCAGCTATTCTGTTTAAAAATAAGACTTAAGCAAATCCTTCCTCCTATCATGATAAGTCAATTTACCCAAATACATTACTAATAAATAATATATTGATATATTGCGCTGACCTCTAGTATTTCGACGTTCCGCGCTTCAGCCGGCAGCTCCTTAAGGCCAGTATGTCGCAGTCTCAACTTGTCAAGATTAGGCGGCAGCCGCGGTGGCCGCACCGAGTCAGTGCAACGCACGTAGACCCACCAATGGGGCTAGTACCTCCGCAGGGTATCTAGAGCTGGGGATTGGAGCCGGTCAATCTAGCTCTGTGAGTGTGGGCAGGTCGGCGAAGGTAGTAGAAGTGAGAGGTGTGGTCGGGCGAATGAGTGTGAGGCGTGAGGTAGCGGTGATGTTGAGTCGGCGCAGCGCTGCGCACGGCGTGCGCGTCGCAGGCGAGGAGGCGCACGGCGCGCACGGGGGCGGCGGCGCCAGCGCCGGCAGCGCCGCCGAGCCAGGGACGCGCCGCACCATCGACAAGTAGTCGCCCTCCGCGTACTTTATTATCTGCTGCTTGCCTGTAACGCACCCACACCTAACTACAACATTTGTATCTGTAAATTACGTGACAAACATCATGTTTTGCCCTCCCCCTCCATGACACATTTGTGTGACTCCCAAGTGTAACGTCACACTTTTTGCTATCTATTATAATCTTCATTACATTTTAATTGATTGGTCCCATTGATGGCAACTAATAAATTGAAACAAAAAGTTGAGTATGAGGTGCACCAAAACACATTCAATTTTCAATTGCACATATTACTCTATTAACCCTTTATCCTGCCACAGAATGGCAAACCTATCGCACAATATTTTTAGCAAATCACTATTCACAAAATTTATAATGAAAAATAACTTAAAACTCCTCTTTAAAGGTTTCGGGGTCAATTTCAGATTTTTTTAGCAAAAATATGTTATAGTGAGCTAACCTTAAAAGATAGACATATGCTGTCGCGGACTTTTTTGTAGACCTTTAAAAGGAGAAATACTCTCATAATGACTTTTGTGAAACTATCCGTTTACTCAGCGTACGCAACCGAAGTTCCAAGCATGAAAAAATACCCCGATTTTGAAACATTCTTCTTGCTGCTCCGCTTCTATTACTCGTAGCGTGATGATATATAGCCTATAGCCTTCTCGATAAATAAGCTATCTAACACTGAAAGAATTTTTCAAATCGAACCAGTAGTTCTGAGATGACGCGTTCAAACAACAAACAATCTTCAGCTTTATATATTAGTATAGATTATGTATTCTGTGAACCACTATAAGCTTTTTTAAAGAAACTTATGTAGGGATCGATGTACTAGGAGACAAATGATACGCAAGCTTGCTGGCTTTTGCAACAAAAAAATGTGATATCAAGGTTTTTAATATATTTTTTAAATAAATTTAATAGTTTGAGAAAAACACTTCCAAGTAAAAGGTGTTACTTCTAAGGAATTGATAAAATTTTAAATATATGATTTACATTACCATGAAAACTAACAACATTTCTTGATTTGAAATACTATTTCTCATAATAAATCTTTTGTAGGTGCCTAATAATTATTTTATTTTAATCCAATACGAATTGTATTGATTACTTGTTTACGTATATTTGTAATGCATGGTTAACCTACAATGACAATATTTTACAACAAAAAGTATTTTACTTTCCTTTTATATGTTTTCCTATTTTTCCTATGTATGTAACTGGTATTTTATTTTGAATATTGGTACTACAATAAATATCCACAGACATTTACACACATGGCAATGTGTGAGTAATTGTATGTTTATAAATAATTACAGATATGCTGGGAATATCCAAAATTAGATTTTCTAATAAACATACTTGTTTTACACAACAATCAAAATCAAATACTTTATTTTATTGAGGGCTTTTATGCTGTTTCAACAACTTGTTACATTTAATTTATGTTGTAGCGAATGCCAGGAACATTTCTTATTTATCCGAGCATTAATTGCTTCAGAAGGTGAATTTGTATTTTTTTATATTTTGTTATGTTCAACATCTGTGACTCATTTCTAAACATGTTTTGGGTAGAGCTTAGTTGTAGTTCACTAAGATGATATTATGCACAAGATAACATAATAATAGTCTGAATGAAATTGCCTCCTTATCTGTTCAGCAATACTTTTTCCAAACGAGCTAGGATTGCCACACAAGACGTGTGCCCAACATACAGCACTGCAGCATTTCGTGGCAGTTTTCGGTATTCTGCCACGAATGCTGGAATAATATCCCACCGCATTACAAGGGTGTCCTTCATTAAACTCTTCCGATGTAAATATAAAAAATATATTTTAAATTTATGAAAAGGAATTATTTGCTTATTTATGACTGTGTTTTCCCTCAGTGTTCATTTTTATATATATATGTATATTATGACCACGCACTTTATTTTATTTTTTATTATTCATCACTCACTTTAGTTGAAGCTATGTTACCCTAGTTTATGACATTATTTTTAATTCATCATCAGCTCATTAAACGTCCACCGAGGGGCACGAGCCTACCCGTATAGGGTGATTAGGCTTAGTCGTCCACGCGGCCAGTGCGGATTGGACGACTTCACAGACAACCTTCGAATCTCTTCGTGCATGAAGGTTTCCTCACGATGTTTTCCTTCACTGTAAGAGATTATTTTTAATTGTAACTGTTTATTTAGTTAATACTTTTAGTGCGCAATAGTGCTCTCGGAAGACCAGTGTCATATGCTGAGTATGTGCCTTTTCAGCGATACTATTATTTTTGATGTAAATGAAGGAAGGTTTTTTATGTTTTTTTTGTGATATACTGTATTTTGTTATTGTATATGTTTTCACTGAATAATATTTACTTACTTACTATAAGTTATGAAAGTTGTGGCATAGGGTTCATAAATACCTCCTCATCATCTTTTAAATGGCTAATAAGTTTTTAGTACTTATGTTATAGATACAGTTTGATTTACATTGATGGTGAAGAAGTGCTCGTCAAGTGTGGAGGTGCCTTGTACACAGGAGGTGTTCGCTGAGCTCGGCACGCCAGCGCCGACGGGTCCGCGGCCGCGCCGGCAGAAATCCACACCACTGCAAACAAACCATAACGCCCTTTCTGACCTACCATAGATACTACATTCACTGCAAATCATCAAAGCAATATGCTTCACTTCGCTAACACAATTACGCATTCACATCACATCTTCAAGTTCTCTTAGGAGAAAGGACAGAATAACCACTGCACTATTGCTAAAATTAAGTTGTAGCAGGGAAATCTTAAGATTTTCATGAACAATGGCTTAGTATTTTATGGTTAGGTTACACACACGCACACTGTGTTTTTTCATTACGTGACTTCTAAAATGATTTAAATGTATAATTTTCCTCATATTATCACTTTATACTATTACTATAAACTTGTTTTGATCATGTTTTGATGTTACGCACTTACGAGTGACATTAGTGACATTAAACTGTTGACATTGACATTTCAGTGTTGAACATAATGACTCGTTTGGTGAAATAAATTAATAATTTTAAACAGGATAATTTAAATAATTTATTAGTATTTTAGAACCATCAGAAATTAATCTTTTGGTCAAATATTCTGATTTGCTAACACAACTAAAATGTTATCTACAATCTTTGGCTTTATTGCTTGGCTTTAACCATAGAGTTTTATTAATAGTATAGAGCACGCGCAACAAAGTGGAACACGGCACGGGTGACAACAATACGGAATTGCCGCCGCATGCGCTTGTAGTCGTAGTTTAGTGCTAGCAGTGTGCGTTTCTCTGGAAAATATTTCATTTTAACGCTTTAATATGGTCAAGTGTGCAATTCGGTCGTGCAAATGATGCTAGTAAAAATCCTTAATCCTTTAATTATACATTATCGCATATATCCGGGAATGTACTTTCATTATTTTCAATGCAAAGTACGGATATACGATAGACGCATCAACTGCTTTAATATTATAAAGAATTTAAATATGTAAATGTACATATCCCATGGCTATACAGCGTAGGAAGTAATAGGCTAATGCAGAAATCCATAATTATAATAATTAATAAAAAAAAGATCAATGCATAAGGTATGCTCGTATATCGTGGGGATAGTGCAAATCCGCGACTACATACGTAAATGTGCGTATCTGCAATAGATCCAGTTTTACAGGGGAAGGTTAAAACTTAATAACTTATTAATTCAATTAATTTTTAGCTATTTTTACACAAAAAGTAATTATAATGTGTTCTATCTCTTGGTAGAAAATATATCAATTTAAGTAAATAATTAAGGCCCTACGACAATTACGCGGTTTTGCTTTGACCATAAACTTATAACATGGGAACTTAAGGGGAAAGTACGCGGTTTTGAAATGAAATGAATTAGAACATCTTCATTCTTGAAGCTACTCTCTTCAACATAGATACGATATAGTTCGCGTTTAGACTGTATTATTGGCTCTACATATAATTTCGTACTTTCTTTTCTGCAGTAGTGAGAAGGCATTTTGGGCAAATCCCTTAAAAATGCTTGCACAAATTCTTTTAACGTACTCGTAGGCAACGCATTTTCTCCCTTCTGTTCATTGTTGTTTCGTTACTTTGTGTCTCTCCTAACCTACTGGTTAGGAGAGACACAAAGTTTCTTACAGTCCACTCCTTAATGCCTAATGTCCCTAAGAATGTCTTTAAACATACTCTATATTTTTGGCCATTTTATTTCAAATAGTACTCTTTTGTACTCCTTCGTCTTGAATCATACCTTCCAGTGGTTTTTCTGTTAGTGGATTTTTTATCTACTAAGGATGAAACAAACATTGTTTTCTCAATTCAGCTCATCTCCCAAAATTCTTTAAAAATATTTAATTGTACAGTTTCAGTAAATTTTTCACAGTTAATCACCTTGCTCCTAATACAATAGGGAACATGCAGATGTAATATAAATGAATATTTTGATATTAAAATGTTAAAATAACATAAGAGGAGGGACACCGCAAGGTTTATATATTAATTAACGCTGTTTTTTGAAAATAATTACGAATAGAAATTACTTGAAACGGAACGTTAATTAAAACACCAATCACTGTCATTTACGTCATCTATGTATGACATATTATTTTGTCGTTAAAGGTTTAGTAAAAAGTGAACATTAAAACTACAAAATCGGCATTTTTCGAATAAAAATTTAGGACTGTAAAAGCAGACTCCAGGAAACGACCAAAGTTAATGTTGACATGGTTGTAATTTATTTTTGTCGGAAGTGAGTTTTTCAAACCGCAATAAGCCTGATGCGAAATATGGAGTTTTTTTACGATACTTTATTGAAATATCAAAGTATAATGTCTACTGATAATCTAAAAGTGATTGTTTTCATCACGAACATCAAAATGAAAGTAGTGAGCAAAAATA
>PQWD01001730.1:0-82297 GCA_019425675.1 Leucinodes orbonalis
TATAATATATTAATATATCATTCTTCTTCTCTCTGTATTAAATGTAATTTCTTATTCATTCCAAGTATATTGAGATTTAATTGTATTAATATTAAAATTTAGATTTGTAAGGAGATTGTCAAGTTCATTTATAAAAGAATCAAAAGGTTCGAGTTTAGATCTTAATACTAAAATATCTTTATATTTCTAGTAATAAGACACTTCATATATTCTGTATAAAGTGGATAAGGTGATATCTTTAATTTTTTTTTAGATATTTATTTGATTTTAGTAATAGTATTTGCAGGTACAAGCTCTAGTTTATTATCAATTATATCTTTAGAGTTAAGCATAATAGCTTTATATTCTTTAGAAGGGAAATTATATTTCATTCTATTTTTGTTTATAATTGCGAATACATCCATTAGGGTAAAAAATCCCAAAATTATATTTTACAACAGGATTAAATTATATTTTACAACTGGATAAAATTATATTTTAATCTTATTGTAAAATAATTCTATTCAAATATGTTTGTTGTATATTCTATGTAATTTAGTCATATTGTAAAATGTATTCTATGTAATTTAGTCATATTGTAAAATTCAATTATGTATATTGTGAAACATAATTCTATGTAGTATAAATATGTGTAAAATATATTCAATAAAATTCAATTAAGTTATAAATATATTCTATATACTTCAATAAAGTTAAAAATATATTCTATGTAATATAATCATATTAATATATTCTATGTAATATAAAAATTGTTACTTACAAATTAAAATTTCTCCCTTCCTCTAATTTTTCCTTGTTTATGCTGAAAATTAAAATTTAACAATTATTTTTTCTATTTACCCCATGGATTCTAAAACAATACAAAACTCACTCGATGTAGCTAAAGAACTTTTTACTGCTATAAAAGAAGATACTGGTTTTACTTCTGAAGTAAAAGAAATTTATACATCAAATATAAATAAATTTTATCAGTTGAAAAATTTGAGAAAATGGAATTAGATGAGAAGATTCTTAAAGCTTTATACGATGAAGGATATGAAAAACTAGTACTATCCAGAAATTAATAATACCTGCTATTAAAGATAAAAGTGATGTAGCTGCTCAAAGTCAAAGTGGTAGTGGTAAAACATTAGCTTTTGTTGTTGGATTATTAACACAAATTGAAGAAGGGAAAGGTGTCCAAGCTGTTATTCTTAGTCCTACAAGGGAACTGAATATGCAAATTTATAGTGAAATTGAAAAAGTAACAAAATATACTAATATTAAAACATTTCTAGCTTTAAGAGATAAACAATCTAATCAACTAACCCAAGAAATTGTACTTGGAAGTCCAGGGTCTATTTTAAATCTTGTAACAAGACGACAGTTAGATTATAGAAATATAAAAATATTAATTTTAGATGAATCCGACATGCTATTAGAAAAAACAACTATGGGTTCACAAACCTTTAGATTATTAAAGGCTTTTGAACGAGCACAAAAGGTCTTTATTTCTGCAACTTATAATGACGATATAAAAAATACAATAGCTGCTTACGCCCCCGATGCCCAAATATTCTACTCTCAAAAAAATAAAAAACCAGAAGAAATCAAATTATATCACTTGGATTTGAATTTTAAAGACAAAATTGAAGCTTTAAAATCTCTATTTGAACTTTTAACTGTTGGTCAAGTAATTGTTTTTGTATCTCGAAAATCGACACTTCGAAAAATTCAACAAATTCTCGTTGATGACTCAAATGCTGTTGGTATTTTACATGGGGATCTTACAGTTGAAGAAAGAGACAATGTTGTAATTAAGTTTAAAAATGCTGTAACAAAAATATTAATTTCTACTGATGTTTTTTCTAGAGGAATGGATATTCCTCAGGTTAACTTGATTATTAATTATGATCTTCCATATTTTGATGATAAATTAAATGTTGAAACTTATATTCACAGAATTGGAAGATCAGGAAGGTTTGGTAAGTCGGGATTTGTTATTGACATGATTTGTGGTAATAGAGAACTTAATGACTATTTAGAAATTCAACAAAAACTTAATACAATATCAAAAGGATTTACAATTCTTGATCTTGTAAATGCTAATCTTAATGAAGAAGATTAAATTATTTTTTTTTCATCTAATTTGTTTAATATTATATTAGTTATATTTACAATTAGTTTTATGTTAGTTCTATTTTATCAGTTATATTAGTTTTATATCAGTTATATTGTTTATTATAGTTATATTAGTTTTTTATTATAGTTATATTAATTTTATATCAGTTATATTGTTTATTATAGTTATATTATTTTATATAGTTTAATTGGTTTTACAATTTATCAGTTTTATATTATAGTTATATATCAGTTTTATATTATAGTTATATTAGTTATATAAGTTTATATAGTTATATTGTTTATTCATCAACTACTAATTAAAATAACATATATTGTAGTAATATTAATTATATATCAGTCATACATTTCTATGACTATAGGATTATTATTATTATACTATATTAAGGATTCATATGATAAATATTTATTGTACATTTTAGTAAGTTAGCATCTTTTAAAGTACAAGGCTATGTGTCAAATGATCAGATTTTATAATTTTACTTTCTACGTCTTTAATTCTTACAATATGGTTTTTAATTATTCTTCTTAAAGATCTTACAAATGCTTTCACTTACTGAATTCAAATACAATTATTAAATTTATAAGATTGAACAATTTTAATTTTTGATATTCATTTACAAACGTGTTAAAGTATATCTTAAAAATTTTACATTGCCAAAACTTTTAAGAAAGCACAATACCTTTACAATTCTAAATCATCAAGTAAATTTAGCCATAAAGAGTTAAATTAATTAGCTATAAAATATTTTATTAATGTTTCTTAAAGTAAGTTTGTGATTGATATCATTTAAGTTTTATTTTCTAGTTGATAAATTATCAATAATACTTTTTAATGTATTTTTGAACTATTCCAGACACAGTATTTTAACTGTCATCAGTCAGTGTAATGACCTGTCAAAATCAACACTAGTTACTAGACAGAAAAAACTCAGTATAAACTTAAACTTGCTTTTTTATTTTACCATTTACTAAAAAGCTTTAATATATTTTTTATAAAAGTAATGTAAAAATTTTACCCCTATGATTTTTTTTAGATTTATTTTTATTTTTTCTACATCACTAAACTTAGAAGAGACTATTAATCGGGTAATTAAAGATAAATTTACAACTGGTATTTATATAAAAATACTCGAAACACTTATAGGTGATTCTGTTTTTATTCTACTTGAACCATATGAAGTTGTTTGTACTAAACATTCAAACATAAAAGTAAATGAAAAGAATTGTCATTCTCATTCTATTGATCGATATAAAGATTTTTCACTTTTACCCAATGAAGTTGTTTTAAAAAAGGTAATTAAAAAAATTTTAAGTTTCAAATTAGATAACGAAAAAATTATCTATTTTTTTATTAATATTTTTCCAATGTATTACAACGCAGAAAGCTTAAAATTTCAGTCAGAAGTTATTTCGGAAATTAAAAATAGATTTTGCAATATTAAAATTATTGCTAACCATCATATTAATTGTACTTTTTTAGATGCACATCTTTTTGCACAAACACAAATATTAACTATTGACAATGAGTTACATTTTAAATTTGTAATTAAATCGTTAAATTGGTATAAATATTTTACTATTAAGGAATCTGAAATTAATTGGAGAAAGTTTGTACTCATAGAACTAATTAAGAACTTTACAGATGAAAATGTTGATGAAACTAGTATTCTAACTTTTTTTAAAAATTTTAATTTTACAATGTACAGTTTTTATTATAATGATGAAATACACGATATTGTTAAAGAGGAGTTAAGTAATAATGACAATTTATTGGTTACTGTCTCGATAGAAAATCTTTTTAGTGAGCTTGTAGATTTAAAATGTTTTCAGGAAAAAATTTTACAATTTAAAAAAACTTTTTCAGAATTTGATTCTGAAGATTTTAAATATATTGAAATTTTATTTATTTCTCTTCCAGATGATATTTTATTGACTATTATAACAAATTTAATAGATAGTGAAAGTTATAACAATTTATTATTTATATTACTACTATTAAAAAAAGATAAATTGATTTTTGTTGAAAATATTATTTTTAAATTACAAAGTGATGAAGAAGATCAGATAGAAGTCGCTAATATGATTTTTGAAGTTATAAAAAATCATAAATACCAAACAACACCTTGTTTTATTATTTGCAAAATTTTTATAGCTTTGTGTTTTGTCGATTTATTTATAAATGATAATTTTTCTGATTTAAAAAATCAATATTTGAAACAATTTTCAAATTTAGTGAACAAATTAAATATAAAAGAAGATTTACAAGAAATTTTATTCATTTTTAAAGAGATCATTGACGATTTTGATCTTTTTTTAAGAACTATAGGTACAATTGAAAATACAGCGGGCCTATTAATTGCAAAAAAAATTAAAACCAACTTAAGGGTATATAATTATTATTATTCAGAATATTATGAGAACGTAAATTTATCACAGATTTGATATTTAATACATTTTATATTTAGATATAATTAATGTCCTAATAGATTTTATATGTTTAAATAATATTAATTTATAAGCTTAAGTACAATATAATAGTTTCATACTAAGATGATTACTAAGTATAATACTAAGATGATTACTAATTATAATACTAAGATGATTACTAAGTTTCATACTAAGATGATTACTAATTATAATACTAAGTTTATTATAATAGTTTCATACTAATATGATTACTTATTATAATACTAAGATGATTACTAAGTTTAATATAATAGTTACATACTAAGTATAATATAAAAGTAAAATTAAAGAGTTTAATATAAAAGTAAAATTAAAGAGTTTAATATAAAAGTAAAATTAAAGAGTTTAATATAAAATTAAAAAGTTTTAAGTGGAGTTATATTTTGTAAAGATACTTTTTTTAAATCAAAAATAGGCTTTTTATAAAACTTATACTTAAATTTTTTCGTTTTTAATTTAAAATCTGTAAACTGGTTCTACACAACAATTAAGTATTAATACTAACACATTTTAAATAAACAGTTAGGTGTTCTTACCTTTTTAATTGTTTATTTAAAGTATGTTAGTATTAATAATTTATACATTTTGTATGGTGTGAAGAATCTCATTGATGCTAAAAAGATATCAAGTATATTTTTAATATATTTTTATTAGGTATGTAAATTACTTAATTGACGGTTGTAAACTTTAATTCATTTCTAAAATTAAACAAATAAAATACTCACTTGAATTAATTTTAAAATAAGGACCTGCCAACTTTACAAATAAAAGTCACCTAGTAAAAAAAATTAACGTCTAATTATTTATTAGAAACTAGTGAATAAAGCCCACATTATACAAGTGGAAATATAAGGCACTAGATTGTAAACACCATTGGATTCGGACTCTTCTTCGTCTACATTGTCATCGTCTTTTTTTTCTTTCTTTTCTTTTTTAGCTTTCTTTTTTGGTGGTTTAGATGCCGCTATTTTCTGTTGTTGAGTTGGTTTATAGTCGTAATATGTTGATTTCTTCTCTGTCTGTACTCCTTCTACAAATTTAGGTTCTGTTTTATAAAATGCTTCTTTTGTATTTTCATCATTAGCCATTTTATTGTATTCGTCAATTTTATAATTCGGTTGTACAGGTTGATTTTGGAAATCTTCAGGTTTCGGAGCGTAAGCGAGAATGAAGTTTTCATCTTCAGTTTTGACTATAAGAGCCCCATTTTCTAGTAGTTGTCCAGCATTTTCATGTACATTAAGTTTCTTTGGTGAACTCCATTCATTTTCATTTGGATTTTTTGACTTTATTTCTATACCACCTCTACCATCTGTCTTTACATTGTAGACAACATTATCTTCTAAGTTTATAACCTCTTCAATTACTTTTGAATTTTTTTCTTTACAAATACAAAGTATAAAAGAAATAAGAATTGAATTCATTTTTATTTACCCCTAAAAATTTTTTATTTATACTTTTATTTGTTTATTTTAATTTATTTTTATTTCTAATTTAATTTATTTTAAAATTTTTAAATAAAGTTAAATTAGTTTTTGATCAGAAAAAAACTTTAAATTGACAAATAAATTTTTTATATTTTTAAATTAAAATTTAATTTACTTTTTAAATTGTTGAAAAGTAATATTTACAATTTTAAAATAAAGTTAAATTAGTTTTTGATCAGAAAAAAATTTAATTAAAAAATAATTTTTTTATTAAAAAGTTCATTTATATTTGTAATATTTAGTTTCCAGCTTATTGCAAAGTAATATTTACAATTAAAAAATAAATTTTTTTTAAATTACATCATTTTCTAAATTGTTACAAAGTTGTATTAAAAACATAACTTTAAAAATGATAATTCATTATATTTTTTTTTTAAATTACATCATTTTCTAAATTATTACAAAGTTGTATTAAAAACATAACTTTAAAATGATAATTCATTATATTTTTAAATTTATAAACAATTATTTTTACCACCCATTATATTGACATATTAATAATTTAGTATTAATTTCGATATCTTAAAGTAATGCCGTTATGTTTACATTTTAATATAACTTATTATTTACAATTTGTACTTGTTTTTATGCAAAAAGTCTTTTTTTATTAAATTTTACATGACGTCATTTGTTATGGCAATTTATATAAACCTAATTCAGTAAGTTGCTTTTTATTTTAAAATATTTAATTCTATAAATTTATTTCCATTATTTTAATCATCAAAAGATCTAAATCTTCTTAAACTTGTAAATATCTCATTAATGAGTAACTTCATAATTTAAAAAAGTAAGATGAGTCTTGTACTAATCATTTTCTATAGACATAGTCAATTTTAATACTTAATTTATTAATAATCATTATAACATACACATCATATTAATGATACATTCTATATTATAATATATATATTTCATATTATAATAAAGTACTTATATAAATATATTCTATATTAAAATAAATTACTTACAATTATGAATACATTCAAAATTATAAACAAACTTTTATTTATTAAATTAAGTTAACATCATAATTTGATGTTCATTACAATTTTCATTGTCACATATTTTATTTTCTTTTTTATAAAAATAGTTGCATCCTTTTCCTATGTACTTACTACAGAAATCTATTCCTTTTTGACAATGTTCATATAAATTATCACTCACTCTACCAAATAATCTATAAAGAAGTACTCTTAAATCAAATCCATACTGAACTATTATATTTTCTTGTTTTAATAAACAAGAAATCTCATCCTTTTCTAAAAGTATTATCCTTAAATTTGATATTGTTAGTAATATCTTAATTACATTTTTAACATTCAGTGTAACATATCCATCTATTCCTTTATGATTATTTAAATTAATAACACAAAAATCAAGTTCTTTACAATTTCCAACTAATTTAATATTTTTAGGAAATTTAATATTATAATTGACCCCTATAAATATTTTAATTGATGATATCTCGTAAAGAACAGGATAACTTTTTATATTAGCCTCTTTCGGAGTTACATCATCTCTAATTAATTCAAAAATAGATTCGAAAAAATCATAATAAAATTTCAGATCTTTTCCAGGAATTTCTCTTATACCATTATCATTAAGTTTCAATCTAAAATTAAATTTGAGACTATAATTATTTTTTACACCATAAAGTAAAGTAAAAATACTATTTGATTCTGGTGTAAAGTCTGGTCTTGTGTATATTTCTCCATTAAAATAATCTATATCTGTAAAACTTTTCAAAGCTGTCATTTCATCATTTTTCGTATTTTCATCAACAAGATCAAAGATTTGATAACAAGTTAAATTTACAATTGAAACTTCAATTGGTTTCTTGTACTTGCCACCTTTTAAAAATTCAAGAGCAAAAACATCTAAGTTTTGTGCGCATAAATCAATTAGTAATTTATCAGGAACATCATTAAATAGTTTAGAAATTATATTTGCTAATTTATACCTTAAGAAGTCTCTTAATCCATAATTTTCTAAGGTAAAACTCATTAAACTTGATTTTAATTCAGGCTTTAACACAAATTTGGTATCTGAGGCATCAAGAGATAAATTAGTTAAAACTGAAATATCATCATTATTGTTTTTATCTTTCAACCAAAGCAATATAAAAAAGGATCTAATAGTTTTTAACAATACTTCTCTTTCCACAGGTTTTAAAATAGTTGTATTATAACTTACAAATAAATTACAAGGGGATTTAGTAGTAAATAATTTTTTGGATATCTGAGCATTAAAAGTGAGATAAGCAACACCATTATGACGTCGAGTACTTATACTAAGAGAAGCTAAATTATCTATTGAATTATCTGTTTTATAAAAAATATTAATAGGCTTAAAATTTATCTTCCTATATTTTAAACTATCTATAATATTTTGACTTAATCCCAATTCAAAGCATATTTTCGAGGTTGCTTTATCTCCAAATCCAGTGTGATCAACATTTGCAATCGCGTAAAGTTTAGAATCATTAAATTTAATCATTTCACTCTCTTTGTCAAATAAACTATTTAAAAGAAAAGACAATACAGTTCCAAGTGCATTGGAACATTTTCCAAATCTAAAAAAATCGGAAATTAAAATTCTTAACTCCTGTATTGAAAATAGACTTATCTCTAAATTACAATTACAAAGTGTAAGATGTATATTTTTATCAATGATAGCAAAAGAGATCTCACAATCTTCAGAGAATACAATATGTTTTTCATCTACAAATTCAGCACCTGAAAATATTAATTTAAGAAAAAGACCTTTAGAAATAATTATTTTGTTTTGAATATATAACTTGCAATCATTAGTAATAGAATATCCCAAGGACTGACTGATATGCACTCCAAATTTAAATGGATTTATATCTAAAATATCTAGTAAAGAAATTTCTAAATTTTTAGTGTCAAAATTAAAGGTAAATATAGAAATATCATTTTTTGAACCTTTCGATACAGAAAATGTATATTCAAGTTGATCTGTAATGTGTATTAAATAATAAATAGGGTTTGGCCTTTTTTCCTTATTATCTAAATTATATAATTCTTTGTTAAATTTAACTTCTACTTCTGATCTAAATATTCCTTCCACTCCCCCTTCATTATAATAAGTATAGTCACTTTCGATAATTGTAATTTTACATTCAAAAAAGTGACTAGAAACTTTAAAATTCAAACGCGGTAAATTCAAATGAACAAATGGAGAAATAAATTCCGTCCTATTGTCTCCAATATCCCAAGAAGAACAAATTAGTACAAAATTGTCAAAAGAATCAATAGAATGGGATAAATTAGCATAAAAGTTGAAAAGGCTTTGTTCCATTTTTTTTCTGATAAATCACATGATAGTCATCTTCTGTAAAAACAATAAGAGACTTTCCATCGTATTTTAAATATACTCCTTTAAAAAACCCTTTTGGTTCCGTATCAGTAAGATACATAGGATATCTCATACATCTTATATTAGAAATTAAATCTTGTAAATTAATTATTTCAACTTCATAATTAATCCTTAGAAATTCATTTGCATCAACACAATTAATACAGATATTAGAAAAAACTTTATAATCATTTTTTAAACAAAATACCTTGGTAAAATTCCTAAATGTAAAAATAGTTCTACGCGATATATATGGGAAAGCATCCAAATCAATATCCAATTGGCCAAGTAATTTATTCCTATCAAATTCAATATCTCTAATTATTACTCTTGGTCTTTTTCTTGGGGTTGTCTCATCAAAGCTTTTATTTGCTATATAATCTTTTATATTTATTGAATACGTATTATCAATTTTTATGCGATCTTTAGAAATATCAATAGATGTAAGAATCCATAAGAAATCACTACGATTAAAAACTTTCCAAAGAGTATTTTTGTAAATTCGTAAAAACTCTTTTTCAATAGTAATTCTTACAACTATAGAATTTAAAATCTTTCCATTAGAAATTTCTTGATTAAATAAAGTTATTTTACAAGGAAAATCTCCTAAAAAATTAAAATGAACATTGTCTAAAAAAACATTTAAATATGTTGGTACTTTAAAATCAAAAAGTTCAAGTTCAACATCAATTTGAATAGCATATAAGGAACTCGAAGCGTCTACTCTTTTCACATGAATTGGCAAGTTACTTTGATCATTTTCTGCTGCACCAAAAGGATAGCTTAAATTTACTTCATCTGAATGAGATTTCCAAAACTTAATATAACAAAATCTAAACCAAACATTTCCAGCAAAAAAAACACTTAAATCATTTTTAAATTTTCTAAATTTCCATATCACTTTGGGTCTAACATTTTTCCAAACTACATTTCCTTTAAATTGTAAATTCTTATATTTTTCAATATGAATAAGTGGAATATGCAACTCTGCCATCAATTCCCTTGTATTATACTCTTTCGAATTAGAATAAAAACTAACTACTCCTTCTAATATTTGAGCATTTAAAGGACTATATGCATTACAATGTATTGCCTCTACGTAAATAGCTTTTGCTTTTTCTGTACTATAATTAATCTGATTAACTGCATAATCTTTAAGATCAAAATTTGCTATTGAAAAAATAATAAGAACAATTCTTGAAATAATAAAAGAAATCAAAACACAAAGACCATAATAAATCCATCTTCTTTTCCTTTTTCTAATTACAATAGGCTGATGATTTCCTTCTATATTCAAAGAAACCTTTCCTGACATTTCATTATTTTCTGGTTCAATCATTGGGGTTTACTAAAATCATAAATTTATGCATAAAAATTTAATTTATATTTTAAAATAAAAGAAGTTACAGAATGTCAGTAAAAAACAACAAATTATAAATTTAAAAAACTCCTTTTTTGTTGAAATTTAAATTAACAAATAAATTTTATTAAAAGCAAATTTAATAATTAAACTGTAAATTTGACATTTTAACTAATTAAATTTTAATATAATTTTTTAAAATCAGAAACAAGAATTTAAAGATTATTTTATACGTTTAATAAAATTTAATTAAATAAATAAACATTTCAGTTAAATTTATTACTTGAAGAAGTAAACATTCCAGTTAAAGAAATAAACATTTTAGTTAAATTTATTAATTATTTAATTAAATGTTAAATTTGCTCTGATATATTAAATATAATAGTTAAGACTACATAAAGCTTTATTTTATTAAGCAGAATAAATCTGGTTTTTTGTTATTTTATGCACAAGCTTTAACAATTACTTTTTGAAAATTCAACATATTTTTCTTCTAATCTTAGATATTTTAATGAAATAGCATTTTAGTTTGATTTTTATTTATTTTACAAGAAAGATCATTTAAATTAAATTCGGACAATAGAAGCCACTTTTTAAGGTCAAGTTTATATGTAGCACTTTAAAATTTAAATAAAAATAATTGAGAGTTAAAAATCAACAATAAATATAAAAAAGAACCCTGTGATAATTTAAACAATTTAAAAGTTTCTGATTAACAATCTTTCTTACAGTATAAAAAAGATAATATTTATAGTGGTCTAACTTTTTTACAAATTCAAAATTTTATTTTGACATGTTTCAATTTTCATTTTCTTTTGATAACCGATCTTTTTTTAATTGTGTTTCTAAATTTTAACTTGATGAATAAAAAACAAAAGAAATTAACTTTTTCTAAAAATACCAGCTATAGATAAATTAATAAAAGTAAAATATTGTTTATTTCTATTATCTTTGAATATTTCACCGGTAGTTGCAAATTATCTATTTATGCAATGAAAAGTAATTTGTCATATTATAAATTTCTAAATAATATTTTTAGCTAAGCAACAGATTTCTTGATCTTTTTGTAAAATATAAATCTCCATAACAGAGCCTTATTTGATATTAAAAGAATCTTATTATGATTTCTTAATTTAAACACATAAATATAATTTTATTTTTAAACTATCTTAATGCAATGCTAGACATCCTACTTATTTGTATAACACATAAAAGATCTTAAAAGATAATTTTGAATTCTTAAATATACTTTGTTTCATTATAATTTTCTTTTTTTAATCTAATATTAATTGTATTATTTTATGCATAATGTAGAACTAAAAATTGCTTATGTTTGAAATTGGATCTTTGTAAAAGCTTACTATTTATCAAAGTATAAGATCTTAAATATTTGCAAATTTAAATGTCTCAAATAATATGAGACAAGCCATTTAGATATTTACAATCTATAATAATAATTTATAGTTTATTGGAGAAACTTTAGCTATTGTATAGAACACGCTATGTTTTTACTTATATATTTACAATCTATTATTTTGTTCAATACAAAGTATGTTTATTTTATTTAAGTCTAAAACACTAAAATTAAACGTTTATTTTTACTTATCTAATCCAGAATATATGTCAATACCTTGACTTTCCTCATTATTCCTATTATTAGTAGCTTGAGTATTTTGAAAGTTACCACTAACTCTAAACTCCCTTACGTGTACAACAGATCCTTTTAGTTCTAATCCATTAAGTTTAGATATAGCTTGATCTCTTGCTTCAATATTTCTTAGTTCTACAATAGCAGAATCTCTTTTCATAGTCAATCTAGAAAAAATAAATTCAAATCCATTCGCCTTTACAAAGTTGTCAATTTCACTCAATTCAACATTATTTGGTAAATCTTGTATTACAATTTTATTTACATCATTAGGATGTTCCCTTCTTGGTTTTTTAGGCTCATAATTGTCTCTCCTTGAAAATCTCGGGTGACCATGTATTTCACATCTTGAACAGTAAGAACAATCTTCCCTATCTGATCTCTGTGGTTGCCTATATTCTTCTCTTAAATTATAACCATATCTAGGTGGATAAGGTTCCTGGGCTGAATAGTTGTAATTAGAAGAGTACCTAGAAGGTCTGTAATCATCATATAATGGTCGACGATCATAATCATATCTTCTTGGTTCATTGTACCTTGACTCATTATAATTATCATTGTATCTTGGTTCATTATAATTATCATTGTATCTTGACTCATTATAATTATCATTGTACCTTGGTTCATTATAAGTATCTCTTGGTCTTCCTTTAGTAGTAGAAGCTTCTACTATTACAATATGACCATTTACTTCTATTTCTCTTCTATCTAAAACTTTAATAGCATCTTGTTCATTTTTAAATTCAACAAAAGCAAATTGACCTTTAAAATTATAGTGTTCTATTTCTCCAAAAGTTTTAAAATGGTTAAAAATAGTGTCTGCATCTAAATCAGGAGATATTCTTCCTACAAAAATTTTCATTGAAGGGTTTTATAAAATTTGTCAAGATATTTCAAATTATAAAGTGTAAACAAAATTTTAATATTGAAATGTCTAAAAGTTTTTAAATTTTATAAAAGATATAAGGCAAGTATATTTACAGTTTGTAATTTCAATATTAAAAGGTTTTAATTTAAATTTACAATTAAAGATTTTGGTTGTCAAAATTGTGTTATATTTATCTATTGTTTACGAAAAGTTAAGTATTTTGTATAGTACTTTTATATTACAACATAGTTGGAAAAATAAATATCTTTTACAATATATAACTCACTCTTAGGGTTCAAGCTATAAAGTTAAATTAAGTGGTAGTACTTTTTTTTTCTTATAACAACCACATGTTATCAAAAGATTTAAATTTTCATTTTAAAAACTGAAAAACCTCTTACTACTTCTGTAAAATTTTATTAATTGTTACTAAAATGCATAAACTTTTACAATATTGAAAATATTGTTTAATTATAAACGTTCAATAAATTTACATCTTTACTTTTATGCAAATAAAAATAGTTTTTATCTCAACAGTAAGACATTATACGAAAAAAAAAATTTTTATATTTTAGATTATATAAAAATAAAAAGTTTATTTCTTAAGATTATTGGCAAAATTTAAAAAATGCTTGTTCGTGATCATCAAAAAGTTTTCCTATTAGATCATCGAAATTGAGTTCTCTTAAAACATCCAAAACTTCTTCCGAACACCCAAAAATTTTGTAAAAATCGAGCTTTTTAAAACTATTATAATCTTCTTCTAAAAATTTATAATGTTCTAAATACTTAAGAATAATATATCTAATAATTTGATCAGCTCGTTTTAATTTCTTTTTTTCTTTTGCCAAATTCAAAAAACTTAAAAATAATTCTAATTCCTTAATACGAGTATCTTCAAGATTAATTTGTTTATAGGATTCTATAAGATCATGAATTTGTTGCAAATTTGACCAATTATCTTTTATGCATCTATTAACTATCCAAAAAAATTTAGCTAAGACCATATTAGTGGGAGTTATTAATGAACTGCAAAATTTTAATATTACTACTATTTCATCTTTTTTGACATATTCATCAGTGGCATTTATCGCTCCTTCATCAAACATTTTTTTAGCTATCTCAAAGTTTGTTGAGTATGTAAAAGCATTTTCATCTTTGTTATAATGATCATAAACGGTTTCAGTATCTTTTATTTCTTTTCTATCGTATAATAACTTAAACAACATTTTATACTTATAATAAATCTGTAATATCATTGTCAAGATCAGATACATCAAAATAACTTGCATCTATTTGTGGATATCCATTTTAAATCTATAGTCAAAAATTGTTGGTGGAAAACACATTTCTATAATATCAACACAACGCATTTATGGGTAAAAAATTTTTTAAAAAGAAGTATTTTATTAATATTAAAAAAAATCAAATATAACTATTTTATGAAAATTATTATGAAGTGACTTCTTCTTTTATTCTAGCATTATACAAATCAAAAGATTTATTTATTTTTTAATTTTTCAAAATCAATATAACTAATTTTTAGTATCATAAAAATAATATTATCACAAGACACATAAGTGTATCTATTAATAATTCTTTTACAATCTCATATGACATTTGCTGATGCATTTAATATTGTTAATATTGATTTTAAATAGTTCAAAGATTTTATGTATTTGTAAATTTTGTTGATCAAATAGAAATACTTAACATACAAGCTATAGCAGATTGCTTAGACTTACTTTTTTAAAATGCTTCTTTACTGACTTTGCCACAATAAAACATTG
Organism: Leucinodes orbonalis; assembly: GCA_019425675.1. Classification (NCBI taxonomy): domain Eukaryota; kingdom Metazoa; phylum Arthropoda; class Insecta; order Lepidoptera; family Crambidae; genus Leucinodes; species Leucinodes orbonalis. The sequence continues at coordinate 15,122 of PQWD01001730.1, forward strand.
TTTAAAATAACAATTTGCAAAAAACTACATTTTATTGATTTAAGTATTTATTAGTTAAAAATAAGATATTTGACGCAACAAAACAATTGACATTGACTTAAGTATACTTTTTATACTTATATATGCTATAATTAACCATATAAATTAAAATGTCTATTATATTCATTTTTTTGTTTATAAACATAAAAAACGAGTACAAATATAGATTTTATAGATTAAAAAGTAATTCTTATTGGTGTAATTTCAGCTATTGTATAGAACCACAAAAAAAATTCTGTCACTTTAAGTCAAATATTAACAATTATTTAATTTTTTAATAAAAATACTTTATTTATTTTATGCTATATGGAAATACTGTTAAAATAAAAACTTATTTAGTGTGAATATAACTTTTAAAATAAGAAATTTATAGAATAGACTATTATTATGAGATTTAAAGTAAGTTTTATAAACAACTATTTACAAATCTCTTAAATTCATATATTATATAAGTTAAAATCAACTACATGATACAATTTAAATTCATCCAAATGATTAGAAATAAGATAAAAAACTGAATCTTACAATCATTAAATTCATCAAAATGATTAGAGATATAAGATAAAAAACTGAATCTTATAATCAGTTTATTAATTAAAAAATGACTTTTTTTTTATTTCTAAAAGTTGTTTTTTAATTTAATCAAATTTTGTTTGTTCTATAAATTTTACAATAATAAAAAGATAAGGGACAATTTATTGTAATTATAAAGTTAATATTTTATCCCTCACTTCGATGAAATATATAACCTTTTATAATATCTTAGGAATTTTCTTTGCCATTATTGCTTTAACAACTAGCTACATATTTATATATACAAAAAATAGAATCTTTTTGTTGATGTCAGCTATTTCTCAATCATTTTTTTTATTAGAGATTTTAAATATCAAATTACAAAAAAGCAATTCTAGATATTTTCCCACAGTTATTCAATTATTTTTTAGAATGTTTAATATTTGGATAGTTTTTTTTCTTTATAATTCATGCGATAAATATTTTTATATAGTCATGACCTCTTGGTATCTTACAGATTGTATCCGATATCTATATTATATTTCTAGAAATAGATATATAAAAATAGTAAGATATAATTTGTTTATTATTTTATATCCTGTGAGTATATTTATAGAAATTAGGTCAATGTATTTAGTATTTACAAAATTAGACAGATTATTGTCATATTTATTTTTATCATTTTTATGCCTTTATATCCCCAGTATGGTTTTTTTGATTATGCACATGTTTAGGCAAAGAAAATGGGCCAATAAAAAGAGAGTAAAAACTTCTTAAAATTTAATTTATTAATTTTTTGTTTTGCAATTTTTTTATTAAGATCTTATTTACTGTGTATTTTGTTTGTTTAATAATATCATAATCTTCTTTATATAATAAAGGAAAATCCAAATCTTTTTTTACTTGAATAATTGAAGATTGTCCAATTTCTATATTATTCAAAAAATAAGCTACTAGCTTCTCTTTTTTAGATTGTAAAACAGCTTTATAAACTCCATAAGTGTTATTTATTTCTTCATCCTCTGTATTAAGCTGTTTTAATAAAGAAGTGGAAATACACATTAAATCAATTATAATATATTCCCCTTTTTTAATCATAAAAGGCTTAAAAATTAGTTAAATATTTAATAACAAATTACAATAACTGTAAGTATCAAATATAAAATAAAAAGAAGATTTAATAACAAATTACAATATAAATTAATTGTAAGTATCAAATATAAAATAAAAAGAAGATTTAATAACAAATCTCTATATTATAAAATGATAAGAAAAATCTGTATTTAATTTTTTAACCCCTTAATGTAAAGAAAAAAATTACAAAAACAAACATAAAATAATATTTAACATCTAAAATTGATTTTAAAATTCAAAAATAATTATTATAAGTGTGTGTATAATTATTAAGATAAGTCGTTATATTTAGATGAATTTCTTTAAAATATTATCAAAATTAGTTTTTACACCCATAATGTAAAAAAAATGAGAATTTAAAAATTGTAAAAATAAGCATTTTTTGATGTTTTTTGTTTTTCTCTAGGGGTTAAAAAATTAAATAAAATAATTTTGACAATCTCCTTTATTTAATTTTTCACCCCTAAGAGAAAAAAACATAAATTTTTAAAAGTATTAAAAACAAACATGTTGTGATGTAAAACATAAAAGACCAATTTTAAAATAAAAAAATGAATATTACAAGTGCATATATTATTATTAAAATAACCCCGTTCTTAGAACGGGTAGCTATGCTAGTTACAATATAAAATAATTGTAATTATAAAAGATTTTTATTTTATCCATACAGTAAAAATAAAAATTTAAATAACAAGCATGTTGTAGTGTTTAACACTTACAATTAGTTATAAACAATAATTATTACAAATGCCTAATGATTATTTAAATAACCTTGTTCTTAGAACGGATGACTTTGCTAGAAAAATTGTAAAAATAAAATTTTATTTTAATACCTTAAAGGAGAAGTTCTAATATAACATCTCTTATTGTCAGTTTCTGGAAGCTTGTTAAATAGTTTCTTTTGCAATTCATCAACGTAACTTACTATGATAAATTCGAGAGCATTAAATTTTTCGTTGTCTTTAAATTCAAAGGAAATTTTTTTAAGTCATCAAGAAATTGAAATTTTCATCTAAATTATAACAAATTGGTATAATTGCTAGTAAAAATAAAGCTTAGTTGTTTTGTAGATTCTTTTTCATCATTTGCTATTGCAGTCAAATTTATATTACCGTTAATTGAATAATTTATTACTTCTATACCCTTATTTTCGCATTTTAAGTCTGCACTTTTTTTAACAAGAAGTTTAAAAATGATTCTAGAGAGTAATAACACTATTGGCTTCTAACTTTCTGTTAAATAACTCAATGTATTTTCTTTAACATCGTTATTTTTTGAACTACAGATGTCAGCCAAAACAGCTATACATTATGGATAGATGACTTCAAATCGGTGTCCGTATCCTCATTCTTGTAAATTCTGTCAAGATTTCGTTTTCTACTTCTTCATCAATATCAATACCCTGTAAGTTTTCTAGAACTTTAGACCAATCTTCTCTAATATCATCATCAAAAATATCAAATGGTCTTTTGTATTTAGTGTAAAATTTCAAAAGATCTGAATCCTCTTTTAATTGTAAATGTTCTAAATTAAATTGTTCTTTTCGTCGTCATAAAATAAAAATTACATAAATATAATAAAGTGAATTCAACAGAATCAAAAAATGTTAAATCTTTAAAATCTTATTCTTAAAGTTTTTTCCAGTTGGTATTGAACAACATATTCCCGTAGCTTATAAAAATTAAAAACAAATTTAGGATGAGGAATATTGTAAAGTGTATTAAAAATCGTTATTTCATTATTATTTTCTACTTTGTTAAATTTAAGAAAGTAATAAGGAGATGTCTTTATATATTTCTTTATCCTCGTCAGTAAGATTATTTAAATATTCGTAACATATTCTTTAAGTTCGTCTTTAGTATCTAATACTTTTAACATAAAGGTATTAAGTGTTATTAAAGATAGTACTAATGTGTTTTGATCTACTTCAATATCATTTTGAGAATTTTTGAGAGTTCAGGATCAATATTAAATTTTGCTCATCAATAAAATTACTTTTAAATTAAATGCATCATCCTTCTTTAGTAGCTTAAGAAAAACGTTGAAAACATTTTTATACTTTTGGATCTGGATATTTCATTAATAAAATATCTTTCTTAATACTAGAATTTATAACATCACGTGTAATAGTACCTCCCTTTAAAGAAAAAAAGTATGTAGAATAGCATCTAAATTTTCTGGCTTGTCTTTACCAAAATACCTATCAATAAAATTCTTTAAAAGTGGAGTTTATCAAAATACGATTTCCCTAACTGAGATAATATTGAATCAAAATAAATGTATGACAAATATGGATCTAAAGCACTTACATCAAACCTTCACCTTTCAAACTTCTTCATTTATATCATCAATCATTGCTTTTGTAATTTTTCCCAAATATAGTTTAGAATAAAATGAACAGAGCAATAAAATTCATAAGGTCATTTTTGAAAATGAATTTATAAAAAAATAAATTAAATTTTTCAATTTTGAAAACATACAAATACTCTTTTTTTCTCAAATAAACATTGCAATATTCCATTTCTGGCTGGGGGAAAATTTCCCAAAGGGGAATTTTCCCCCAAATTTTTAAATAATTTTTTAACCTTAAATGTCCGACCTTATTTTTCTAAACTCGCAAAAAGAAAACAAAAATTGCTTTTATAAAAATTATAAATATTACTGGCTAGAAATATCAAAGAAAATGAAATTTAAGATGTTCAACAAGTTTTGCAAAGCCAGGCTTATTGTTTCTAATTCTGTGACATACAATGAAGAAAATTTCTATAATCATGATGCTTTAAGTGAAGAACAAGTTAAATTAATAATTAAAAATCAAATATGAAGATTAAGAACATCTTTACGTTAAGTAATCGAGAAGTATACTTCCAATCTGTAACAATTTGGATGTTGGCGAAAGAGCTCAACTAGGTTCATATAAAAACCTAACTAGACTTTAAATAAAATAAGAAGTAGAGATAATAACTAACTTTAAAAATGATGTACAAGATGATATTCCAGAAGCGTTTAAAGTAACGCTAGATAATAAAAATTTTTACAATTTGATAGCGGTTACAATTCTGCAGAGAGAATGATTATATTATTTAATGAAGACTCAAAGTATTTAATTCAAAATTCTACAGCTTGGTTTGTGATGGTACCTTTAGGTCAGCACCTTTACAATTTTCGCATTATTTATCATACATTATCCTGCTATAATAGATTTCTTCCTTTAGTTTATGTTTTTACTACCAGGTAAACGTGTTAGTGATTATACACTTATGCTAAATACATTGGAAAATATTAGATTATCAAATTAAACTTAAAATTTAGTTTGTGATAATGAAGCTGCTATAAAAATAAGCTTTTCCTCAAAATTTATTGGACTGCAAAATTACTAATTGTTTGTTTCATTTTGGCCAAATGATTTACAGGCATATTCAACAGAAAAGTTTAGCGAGTTTATATAAGTCAGATACCAAATTTAGATATTTTTATAAAAAAATTACTTGCATTGGCCTTTTTGCCTAAATTTAATATTGTAATGAATTTTACAATATAAAAAAAGAAATTTTAACTAACTATGATGAAAAAATGTTAAAGATTTTTTAAATTATTTTAAAACTAATTTAATAAAGGATAATAAGACTGGTCATGTTTTTTATCAATAATACGTGATTTACCTTTAACAACCAACATGTGTGAAGGTCTAAATAGATCATTAAATCAATTTTAAAGTAAAAAATCCAGGTATTATTCATTTTATAAATAAATTAGAAAAATGATTTTATATGTGAAAATAAAAGAAAAATTTATTGATGGATTTTATTTATGGTAAAAAAAACACCAAGTAATAAGCTAAAATTGCATGTGAAAAATTACAAGTTTGCATGTACAAGATTTTTTGAACTTTATTATATTATTATACATGGAAGTTAGATTAAATTTTTCAGTTTACATTTTTTTTTATTAAATTTTCTATATTTTTCGCTCACATTTAATTTCACAAGGGTTAAAAAATTATTTAAAAATTTGGGGAAAATTCCCCCAGCCAAAATGCTTACATATTCAATATCAACTGCTATAATTCTTATGTTTTATATCTATCATATTATTATCATGGCTAAACACTAGCATAAATTCTACAATTAAATTTCTTAGAATTTTATTTGTAAAAGTTACATACTTAGTATTTTGTTGATTTAAGTTCTCTATGATTCATTAAACATTGCTAAGAACTTTATATTAATTAATTTGATATTTATTTAGTAACTTTTAATCAATATACATAAAACAATGTCTTTAATCAAATATCATAAAACAAAATAATTATAAATAATAGAAAGCTACTTGATACTGTTAATTTGTTATCAAATATTTTTATATCACATTTACATTCTAAAACTTTTTGCATTCTTTAAAGCAATGATTTAATTTATTTAAATGTTAGTTAGATTACATTTTTGTTACGATGCAACAAGTAATTGCTACAGAATCAATCTTTGCTTCAAAAATAATTAATACAACACAATAAATTGATTTGTAATTAGAAAATATATAATAACTATGATTCTTATTTAAACAATTGACTTGAAAATATTAATAACAACTCTTAAGATATAATACTTTTTATATTGTTTTAAAACTAAAAATAAAACTTTAGTGAGTTTGCTTAAAATTAGTAGATAAATACAAATTTTATAAATCAAAAATAATTTTGGCACTACTAAATTTTTAGTCGAATAAAAGTATTTGTTTGATTTTTGAAACACTTTCTTGCAGCATTGTAAATTAAAACGATAGAAATTGAGATTTAAACACAATTTTGCTAAATAGCATTTAAGTCCTCGTTAATAAATAAACCTATTATTTCTTTATAACATCTACCATATTAATTATCTGCTACACAAATATTTAGTTTAAATAGTACAAATCTCACTAAATTGATAAAGAAGTTTAATTTTATGACTACTAAAATAGATGATTTAAAAAGTACAAAATTTTCAGGTTACAATTATAAGTTTTAACTTTAGATATCTGAATTTGAAAGCAAATATAAATTGTAATAACCCAGAGCTAGTATAAAAGAAAATTAATTTAATATAAAAACTCGATCTTGACACAAACTATTAATTTTTCGTGTTGTTCTTACAACTTAAACATAAACTAAGTTAATCTATAAAGTTATAATACAAATATCTTAGTTTTCTATAGCTATTATAAAAGAGTATATTAAAATATACAATGGCAATTTTATTATATAAATAAATTTTATAGATTTTTGTTACACTTAGCTCAAAAATTTAATCTCCCTGGTGCAATTTCTTTACAAAAGCGTTGATAACTAAATTTTAATAAGCAAGGAACATTCACATGCTTTTGTTTATGCAAGAATTTTTAGTTTATTTTGAGACTCGTGTTAAAAATTATACTTACTATATTATTGAAAGAATAATAAAGATGTTTATTTCTTTATTTTGCAAAGTATTTGCTAATTAATGGTCTTATATACTAATACAAATTTCTTAGTTTTGTAAAGTGCCATATGAATATTTAAATATTCTGTACAAAAGCCTAGTACTTTGTAAAAGTAAGATCTAACAAAGTTTTACAAATTTAAAATCAAATATGCGATCAACATGTAAATTTAAAAAATATGTGTGCTCAAAAGTACTAATTAAAAATGAACTATTTAGTAAGCTTTACAATATTAACACTTCATTATCGGTCAAAGGAATAATTGAAGATATTAGAATGTTAATATACATAATTGTAGCAGATCCTATTAACGAATATTGTTATTAACAATATTATTTTATTTAAAATCAATATAATGTAAAAAAATATATAAATCAATTTTTTAATTCCAAAGAGAATGAATTGTGTACATTAAAAAAGCAAAGATACAATATAAATGTCCATAAAAATACACACTTGACCATACTTTTACAATTTTCGAGACATCTAATAAGAAAAATGGTATTGAAAATACATTACAAAGAATACCATTTGGATTCTTGATAAAATTGGATATAATCTTGGTAAATACCTTGAGATGATCTTATTAACTTCTTTTATTACTGGTATAGAAAAACAAAAGATAAAAACATAATAAGATAACCGGTTTTACCCCATGCCACAAGGCAGAAACAGTAAAAGTCACAAACGATGCTAAAAATATATTTTTATGTTTCAATTTATCAAAATAACATTCTTTAAGCCACTTAGTTTTTACATTCCATCCAGATGATAAATCTTTGATAGATGTAGCAGTTTCTACGGGTATAAATTTGATATTTAGCATGTCATTAAAACCTTGGTTTATAAAACAAGCATTTGAGTAGTGCCAAGCAAAGTAAAATCTACATCTCTGACCAAAATTGTAAAAATAAAGATTTACTAGTCTTTTAAAAATGTAATATTATTATCAAACAGAATTGAAACAGGAAAAGCTGATTCAAAGATTTTCACTAGTACTAAAAAAACTAATGAAATTAAAAATGTAGGAATACTGGATATTCTTTCATTTTTTGATGGTTCAATAAATTCCAAAAATGTTGTAGTAGGGCCTAAAATTAACCCTGGAGTAAAAGATAAGTACCCCACAGCATCTGAAAAATTATGTTTTTTTTATCAAAATCTCTTCCCAAATACGACATTTTTATAGTCAAAGCATTAGAATTCCCGAGATATCACAGGTTCCTTTAACAAATGGGTCTAATTCTTTACCTTTAATTTTAAAAATATATAAAATTATAAAATTTATAACTGTTAGAGGATATTCTTTAAATCTAAATATATAAAGTAGACTCATATTAATTATTATAGCTGTTAAGACATAAATCATTTGTATGTATCCAAATGTAATGTAAAGTAGTATTAGAGCACAAATATTTTGACTTATTCCTTTACGTTTAGAAAGTGTTAGACTTAATATTAATGTAAGTATAATAGAAATAAGAAACCTAATTTCAGATTCAGAAATGTATTTTGATATGTTTAAAATCATCAACCCTTAATTTGTATAAAACTTGAAATTTTATAAACAATAAAAAAGTATCTATTATTAATGTATTATAAATATGTCTATAATATAACTATAATATAATTATATATTATAATATAACTATAATATAACTATAATATAATATATACTATAATATAACTATAATATAACTATAATATAATATAATATACTATAATATAACTATATAACTATATATACTATAATATAACTATAATATAACTATAATATAACTATATAACTATAAATAACTAAATATAATATAATAACTATAATATACTATAATATAACTATAATATACATATGTAATATCAATTAAATAGCATAAATACATTTACATTAACAAATATATTATAAGTGTAACAAATAATATTAATAATAATAATAAATATATTTATAGATTTATTTATAGATTTATTTTTTTTATACCTTCCTATGAATACACAAGAGAAAAATGTACTAAATAAAGATTTTGATGTTTTTAATGTCATAAATAAAAATTATGCTGAAAGTTCGGAATACGATCTTAATGACACGCTGATTTACCTAAGCAAAGTTTTGACACAAACAAAATTAAAAAATAAAGAATTAGTAAAATCAAATTTCAGTAAATTTGTAGAATGTAGAATTGTTTTAGAAGAGATTTTAGAAGATGTCAAATTGAAAGGACTAGACAAAGAATTCTCAACAGAAATTTTTAAAAATATAAAATATATAAAAAATAATTATAAACCTATTAGTAAAGAAGATGATGTCAATCGAGAAAGAAAACTAATGATAATGAACAAATATAAAACATTGTTTAATATAAAAAATCTTTTATATACAAATTTTAATAATTTAGAAAGATTTGTTTATATTTACAAAGAAGGAAGAAATGAATATAAAGAAATTCAAAAATCAAAATTTATGACTCAAATTTGGGAGTCTGTAAAAGAAATAAAATTACAATTTTTAGAAAAATTGTATTTTGAAATAACAAATGAAAAAAACAATTATATGGAAATTTTATATTTTTTTAATTTATATTTTGAAGTTTCAGAAGACAAATCTGATAGAAAAATTATGAACACTCTAATGGTAAATTTTAAGGAGAAATGTCTTAATGTGTCTCTTTTAATAATAAAGGTTTATATCTAAAAGATATAAACTATTACTTTTTAAAGACAATTTACCATCTTGAAAAAGATTTACAAAAAGAACTAATTTTTTATATTTTTGAAAAAGTTAAATTAATTTTTAAGATGTCGAATTTTGAATTTGTAAAGATTTGGATTTTTAAATATAAAAACTTACTACCTAATAAAATAGACTTAGAAGTTAAAAGCGTCTATGAATACAATTTGAAAAATCTAAAAATATCTATGATAGATAATTTTTTAGATAGTAAAAACTTATTTGACTCATTTTGTAAAATAAGTAATATTTTAGAAAATAATGAACAGGACTTTTTAAACCAAAAGGTTTTGAAAATAATTCAAGAAAATTCAAAAGAAATGCATTTTGAAAAATCTGAAGAAATTGAAAAGTATTTTAAAGATTTAAATAAATTTGACAATTTTTTGGGAGATGATTTTAAAGACTTAAAAAGACAAATTTTAAGTAAAGGGTTGAAAGAAAAAATAAAGAGTTTAGGATCTTTTATTTTACAAAATAAGAATGATTGTAAAAAACTAATGGAAATTATAAGGACAATTGATAAAATGCCTGAGTATTACGAGATTATTTTGAAAGGTATAATTCCAATAATAAAAAAAGATATTGTAATTTTATATTTTGTAAGTAATATTGTAAAACAAGACATACCCGATTTAAATGATGAGCAGAGGGAATGGTATTCAACTTTTAAGTAAACAATTTGGATTTTTACTTTAAGTATATAAAGGTATTAAATTTATTGTGAATGACTTATTAAGATAGTAATATTTGATTTTAATTTTAAAAATTTTTAATTATACTGAACACATAAATATCTAAATTTTTATTAGTGTGGTTATGACGTCATTTTAATTAATTGATTTATGCACTTATATTTTTTAAATTTTTATATAAACATTATTGTTTTTATTCCAATAAATTTTTTTTTATAATTATATTTAACAATATATAAGACATTTTAAAGGTCTATTAAATTAACAATTTGTTTGTTATATATATTATTAAATAACTTATAAAGATATTCTTTACTGCTTATTTATGATTTAAATAAGCCTTGGATTGTTTTAAAACTTAACAGGCAAATTTTTAATATATTTTTTTTATTTTTCATAAGGAGTATGTGTATTCTAAATGTTATCTTTATTCTTATCAGAACAGAGCAAAGTTAAATTAATGATCTTAATTTGATATTCTAGTTATTGCATTTACAAAAAAGGGATTAATATTATAAAATTTATTAAATATTACCATCAAATGTCTTCTTTGATTTTTCTTTAAATTTCTCATTTCTTTCTTTATATTTTTTTCTAGGATTATTACCTTTTACTTTTTTATATCTTTTTTTATTCAAATCATCTAAAATTCTTTTATTTGGCTCTCTGACTTTCTCTACATGATTTTCTATAATTTTATATTTATTTAACAGATCTGTTATTTCACTAAGTTTTTTTAATATATCCTCATTTTTTGTATCTTTATACAAACAATAACACATATAATACATTTGTAATAATTCAAGTTTAATATTTAGTAGTTCAGTGTCTTCAGATTCTCTTGTAGTTTTAATTTCTTCTGAAATGTCATCTATATTTGTACTATACAAATCATTCATGCAGGGGTAAAAACATAAAATGACCCCTACGTTGATAAACAAATATTTTATTAATCTTTATGAAGTCTGTGTTATAACAATTAATATGTAATGAGTAACAATACTTATATGTTATATAGTTTAAATGAATATATACTTATTGATGGGGTAAATTTAAAGGAGTTCTTTTATTTGTAAAATATTCATTTTTAATATTCGCGAATGTTATTTTCAAACGTTTACTTTTAATATTTGCGAATGTTACCTTTTAAATAGAAATGTAATTTTAATGAGAGTTATATTTTAAATATTTGAGTATGAATCTCTTAAATAAAAATGTANGTAAATAATAATTATTATAAAGTTAAACATCCAAACATGACTTTCAGGTATTGTTGATTAACTTTGATGTATTAATTACACATTGTTTAACATTAGATTTTTTAAATTAAAAATTATAAATTTAATTTAGACACATATGATTAAATACTGTTGTTTATGTTTGATGTTCAAAATATAGAGATTTTAATAAATATGCATACAAAGTACTAATTTGTATAATCATGTGTTTTTTACCAAGCTAAAGCTGTAAATGTCTTTAAGAGAGAAAATAATATTCTTATGTTTGATATCAATAATAAACAAACATTAAAAGAATTTGTGCATCGTATCAAAGTAATAAATAATACGCAAAATTAATTACTCATAAATTTATTAAATGTTAAAGTTAATGTCAAATCAGTATCGCCTTAATTCCTACTAATAAGCTCTATAATTGTTAAAATAGTAGCTTAAATAAGTTGTTAGGTTAAAAATTATTTATTAACACAAAGGACAATTCTTTGAGTAGCAAGACAATTGTTAAATACCAAAACTATATAATCCATAGAATTAGAAAGAGACACGTTAAATAATTAGGCATTAATACATCAAAGTTGTATTTTTTTAATAATATTATAATCTATTTTGAAAAGAAATAGTAATTTATATGTGATATAAATAAGCTTAATTCCCAAGTTTAATGTAAAAATTAAATTAATAAATTAGTCCTTGATTTAATACGAAAATTATTATATATTTTCAATTGCACAAATTTACACGATACTTTCTTTATTTCAAATAATACAAAACTCTTATTTATTTCATATTGACATGGGGACTATTAAATGTTTTACAATAAACTTATAAAAATTAATTTTTGACAAATAACAAAATCTAATAAATTGACGTTTTTAATGTAAACAAGAAAAACTAGACATTCAAAATATATTATAGAAAAAAAATTCAGTTGATTATGTGCTAAAATAAGTCGTTATATTTTATACATCGTAAAGATAAAAGATAAAACAACTCTAATTGGTTTTTATAAAAGTAACATTATATTTTATTGATTGTTTTTATGTTGTTATAAAATAATTAGAATTTTTATTATGCATATTTTACCTTTTTTAGACGTTGCAGATAAATGATAATTAAAATAAATTCACAAAGCACATGTAATCAATATACAATTATTTATAATTTGTCTATCAGTAAAATTGCATAATAAATATAGATATTAACACAAAATTACATCAACAAACAAGAACATCTTTTTTACAGCAAAGTGTAAAAACAATTTTCATTGTTTTAAATTGTAATGTAAACTAAATTTTTGAAATTGTTAGTAAGCATGTTAAATACAGATTTGCTTTATTCAAAAGTTAACTTAGAAAAATGATTGATAAAACCATAATTTTACAATACCAAAAGATCAAATCTGTATAAATTATGCTTTTTTATGTCAGAAGTATTTAATTCTTTTGTATCGTCACAAGATCTTGAATATTTTCTCGAAAAATGATACTTTTGGTAAAATATGTTTTATAATCTTAAAGAATTAATATTTATCAATAATACTTAATTTATGTTTTGTGTTTTCTTAAAATTTAATTTAAATTTATTAAACCTATTAATTTAAAAAGTTTGTCAAATTGTTAACAAAAAAATTAAAAAATTAAATGATGTTTAGGGTAACATAATTGTAAAAAAAATGCTCATTAGAAATACATAACTCTAAAACGAAGCTTAACATTTTAATTAAGCAATACTGATGGATGGACTTGGCAAACGATTAACAGAATCCCTAAAATAAGATAGCCGTGAATTATATGAAATTTCTTCTTCATAAAGAGTTGGATAACGTATTTTCAATATTTCAAACGCATCTAATTGATCATTTGCTCTTTTTAGTTTTTCGCCATTAAATAATTTTATAACTCTCCAATAACAAAATCTATCGGTAGAAATATCAATACTGTCAATAATGTCTTCCCAAACAATTGACCATCTATTAAACATATATGTTGTTAAATGACTTTGACTCCAATGCACAATATGTTTATGAGCTAGCCATGCAATAGACTGCATAAAATAATTAACTTTTGTTTTATTAAAATTAAATTCTTCATGAATTATATATTTTATAATAAAACTTCTAAATATTTCTTTAGAAGGAATATCAATAATATCAAATCCCAATTTCCTACACGTCTCTGTAAAATTTGGATGTTTTATTAATTTTTCATAAAATAATATGAAAGATTAAAAATTGTGCTAAAATTTAATAATTCGAGATTATAAGTAATTAATTTAACCTTAGAATCTTCGACACATCTTGAAACTGTATTGGGGTTAATTATAGGATGATGCCAGCCATTTCCGTTATTTGTATTAGAATTATAATCTACATTTTAGACCTTTTTATCCTGTTTAGTTTATTTTTTATTGAAAAACCAATCTTATTACTTTTCCTATTTTTCGAGAAACAAATCAAATTTATAATTAATACAAAATTCATTTCTTCTTAGGGCAAAATGATTTTGTTTTTAAATTAGAAAAAGCAAACTGACACGTCACATTAATTAAGATAGAAAATTATGAATTGAATGTTTAATATTGGTTTTATTTTACAAAACTTTTTTCACGACCATATCATTTTCTTTATTACAAAGTTATAATAATTATTACCCACAACAATTACATTTTTGTTTTAATATTAATAAACTTAAATTACTAATTTTTTTAAAATTTTACTCTTTTTTGTTTTGTTTACAACAACGTGTTTTTTAATTACAAAATTATTAATACGTTAAAATTAGCAAAAAAGTAAACAAAAATTATTAAAAATTATAAATCAAAAATATAATATTTATAAATCAATTTCTATATTAGAATAAATATTACTTTGGAACAATAATATTAGCGATAAATAAATTATGTTGCAAATATAGAAAATTATCAAACTTGTCAAATAATATTATAATTCAAAATTGTTTTGTTTGTGTGTTCTATTAGTAAATCAAGTTTACACATATTATAGATCTTTATAAAACTTACAAATATTTCCAAAAAATTATTAAACAAAAATAATAACATGTTATTTTATATCAATCGTTTTTTTATACACAAAGAGATAAACTTGAGAATTAAATTGAATAGTTAATTTAAACTTTGTTTTAAAACGTATGTTTCATAATTAATTATAAGTCATTTTAGGATTCTTTAGTAAAACATTTTTTTGCATTTAGTAAGCATTTAAAATTCATCTTACAATACCAAAAAATTAAAAATAATGTTCAATAAGTTTGTTGTTCGAGACGTAATAATTACTTTAAAAAATTTACTTGTACAAAGCACTTCTTTAATAATTTTTTACATAATATATCTCAAATAATTTTGCAAGCGTTTTTTATAAGAGGATAAACTCAATTTATCTCAAAAAAATTAAAAATTACTAAAAAAGTTTGCATTTGATTCTAAAAAACTTTTACAAAACAATTCTACAGAAATCGAGGAGCTTAGTATACTTAAAGTAAATAAACTTTATAAAAAAATTCTAAAACATGGGGTTACTGTAAAATTTGAAGATAGCTTTCCTTTCAATTCTAAAATTCTAAAAACACTTAGATACAGATCATATAATNTTTTCGAAGTTTCGAAATTATATGTTCATTTATCCCACGCTCTTACGGTGAAGGAAACCGGCGCCTACGAAGAGATTCAAAGGTCAGCCAATTCGCACTGGGCCCGCGTGGACGATTAAGGCCTATACACCCTCGACGGGTTGGCTCGTGCCGCTCGGTGGGGACGTTCAATGAGCTGATGTGATGATGTCAGTCCGCTGTGACAATTTGAAAACACATCTCCAGATCGCAAGGTTACAGTCCATACCATTGAGCCACCGACGCTTATATCAATATTTTCACTCATAGTTAACAGAAACCAGTAAGTTGAATAATATTTCTCGACTCGATCTTAAATCAAACTACGCTTGATCAAAAGTAACGTACAATATACAAATAAACGCGTAAACCAAGTAAACAAAACCGGATAAAAATATACCCAGTTCTAATTCGCCGATGTGTAACCGTATTACCGAGCCCGCAAACGGACTCGACCCGAGTAATTGCTCCCAAATGTATCCAAACAGACCACTTTTAACGGCACCAAAACAAGGATCAAAGTTTACTGGGAGCTGTGTACGCATTCGTCTTTAATGTTCCTAAACTTAGCCGATGTCTCTCTGCGGGCAGCCGTTTAAGATGCACAATATTAAGCTCTGATTTTGTGGCTATTACAAGGTTATCAATCAGTTAATAACTTATTATGTCTTGTGTTTTTTATAAGTATTATTGTTATTTCCCCAAAAAAAGTTAAACTGATTTAATCTAGTATTTAGAGCCTCACTGGACAGGCTATACCTAATGCAAAGTCCGCTGTATCTTACACTTTTATTTTTAATACCTGTGCATACCTACTTAACTTTTGTCCTTCATTTAATGTACCTGGTATAATCATTTTGTAACTTTAAGTAAATAAAATCCCACCAAAAACATTCTGTAAAAAATCTAGCCAAGTCTCGATGGAGCTGCTTGATTATCTCTAAAAAGTAATGAAATCAAGACAAAGACGTGCCAAGTCTAAGGTTCCTTACTGCAATTAATTAATTATTATGGTTAATGTTGTGTGACTTGGCCGTTGAACATTCTTTATACGTTAGTGGCTTTATCAAGCCTACAATCGATGGGCTATTGAATCACCGTTTTCCAAGTGGCAAATTTGTACCGTCAATGGGTAGCGGTTCTGGCGACAGATTGGTGCAATGGTGTCATGAAGCACCTAGTTTTGTATCCTTGTGTACTCTTCAACGGCCAAGTCACACAACATCAACCATAATAATTAATTAATTGCAGTAAGGAACCTTAGACTTGGCACGTCTTTGTCTTGATTTCATTACTTTTTAGAGATAATCAAGCAGCTCCATCGAGACTTGGCTAGATTTTTTACAGAATGTTTTTGGTGGGATTTTACTTCTTTTTGTAGAAACTTGAAAGGAATATTAGACGACCCATTGGGTGTAATGGTTGAAACGTCGGCTACTACACCAAGGGTTCCGGGTTCGATCCCGGGCAGTACCTACAAATATTTGTGTGCACCAACATGTCTGTTTGTATTGGTCTAGCGCGCTCGACTTGGCGGGGGCACTACCGTGCCCCCAATTTTTGACATCGGATGAAGCGGCCCACCATGTTAAATATATATGTTTAAAGGCGGTATGTCAATCTCTTATAGTTTGGCTGGGCTCTTTTGTTATCTAAGCAGGGTCACCAGGTACTCCAGATCTTCGATTATCCAAGTTATTATAGTTTTCCCTTTATGTAACCATTAAACCCTGACTCTGTACCAAATTTCAGCTCTGTGAGTTAATGGGAAGTACTAGTTCTATTTTGATGATTTTGTTATCTAAGCAGGGTCACCAGGTACTCCAGATCTTCGATTTTCGAAGTTTTCATAGTTTTCCCTTTATGTAGCCATTAAACCCTAACTCTGTACCGAATTTCAGCTTTCTGAGTTAATGGGAAGTACTAGTTCTATTTTGATGATCATGAGTGAGTGAGTGAGTGTCTGTCGAAAATGCGAAACTTTGCTTTCGCTTAACGTCGGAACTAAATGACCTACAGACTTGAAATTTTGGATTTAAAGTAAGTTATTATATCTTACTAGATGACGAAAATTTCAGCGCTCTGGTATTATCCAAAGGTTCTCAAATCGGGGCCTGAAAATGCGGCGAAATGGATCCTGTAAAGGATGGTACGGCAGTGTTTGCTTCGCGCTCGACTTGGCGGGGGCACTGCCGTGCCCCCAGATTACTATTTATAGTCTTTGCTTCCCTTCGATACTGTCTCCGTCACTATTACACTTCGTCTCGTGTATACAATACATAAATAAGAAAGTTGTTACTCGTATGTTCGGTATTACTTAAATATTTTACCAGGTTGAAGACTCGGTACTGAGTTGTCTTGGTAGGAACCACTGCAGTGCCGGATATCGTCCCGGTAATAAGAGTGCACTTTTGTGTTGCGGGATGAGGGCACAGTAGCTAAAACCGTGTAATAATACTAGGTATAAGGGCCATTCAAAATGACGTTACACGAAGTGTGAATAGGGGATGAGGGAATCTCAAATTGTGTGACGTCATCTACATTACATTTAAAAATCTAATCTAAACATAATGCAAAAAAATTAACGTCACATTAAGGGTTGCGAGTTTTACAAATGTGAACCTTTGTGTCATAGAGGGGGTCAAAAAGTTATCAAATTTGTGTGACGTAATTAATGGACGACCCCTAAGAGACCCAACATCTGTTGTCTCGAGTGACAGCCACAGTGCGGCATTGATGGAGAATAAGTTGTGTCTCTTAGTTATTGGTCTCCTTCGATGCTGCCTTGTAATGGACAGGCGTAGCACTTACTACCAGGAGTAAACTGACCGTCCTATACACTTTGTCACTATATTTATATATGCTTTAAAAGTAAACAAAGCCTTGGTAGCGCAGGTGACCGTGCAGTGGTTAAGCGGAAAGTGAAACAGTTCGAGTTCCTTTCTATGAAACACTCCCACCGCATTCGTAATAGGAATTACAAACACAATCCTCATGCAGGGTTGGTTTACTACTTCCAATAAATTATAATTAGTTCTAACCCTGTTGAGTTCAGGCTCCAGCCCCAGCTCTTACCGATGTGTTTTCGATTTTTTTGAAATTATATGTACGTTAATCTGATGCCTTTACGGTGAAGGAAAACATCGTGAGCAAACCTGCGCACGCCTGCGAAGAGATTCAAAGGTTGTGCGTGAAGGCGGCCAATCCGCACTGGGCCCGCATGGACGACTAAGGCTTAGATAGATAGATAGATAAACACTTTATTGCTCACATTTTATAAACGGTTCACAAACACAGAAAAGTCAGACATATAGTGGGCAAAGGCGGCCTTATCGCTACGAGCGATCTCTTCCAGGCAACCTTTGAGTAGAAAAAGTTAAAGAAAAAGACAGGCAGTGGGCAAGTAAGGCATGACACAAAAATAATAATAATAATAATATATAAGATATTACTAGTACAACATAAATAAAATATGAATACATAAGTATATTAAAATATTAAATACATAATAATATACACAAAATAATATATTACATGATATTAAATATATATATAAAATATAAAATAATACATAGATTAAATAAATAAATAGAATGTATATGAATATTCATAAGGAGAAATAGGCAAAATTACGAATCGCTATCCAACAAATGCTGGTGAAGTCCATTCTTAAAGGCCAAAATAGACTTTGCGTGACGAATGTCAGCTGGCAACCTATTCCATAAAATTGCAGCTCCTACAGTAAAAGACTCTTTAAAGTATCCCGATTTAGTCAAAGGAGTCCTCAGCACATTATCTGACTTAGACCTAAGTTCACAATTGTGGTCCGTACCCAAAAATTGGAAACAATCCTTGAGATAGGGCGGGGAACGATTAGGCTATACACCTTACAGAATCGTGCCCCTCCGTGGAGACGTATAATGTGCTGATTGAGTGTGCTTTGGTAATTGAACTGTGTAAACTATGTGATCTGACCGTCTTATTTATTTTATGTCATTATAAAAAACATAACCCAATCAGTGTGGGGTGGACTAAGTTGTATCCGTGTAAACGCAAAACACAAATTTAAATTGTGCCTCCTATCCAAAAAGCTTGGGTTAAGTACAGTCTCCATTAAATCCGAGTAAACCTAAGTTAACCCTATTTTCTAGTATTTCCCGTTATAAATATAAAGGAATTATATGAATCAATGTCATCAATCATCATCAGCTCATTAAACGTCCCCACCGAGGGGCACGAGACTACCCGTATAGGGTGATTAGGCCTTAGTCGTCCTCGCGGGCCCAGTGCGGATTGGACGACTTCACACACAACCTTCGAATCTCTTCGCAGGCGTGCATGAAGGTTTCCTCACGATGTTTTCCTTCACCGTAAGAGCGTGAAGCGTGAAGTGAAGAGTCGGATAACGTACATATATTTTCGAAAATTCGAAAATACATTGGTACGTGTCGGGATTGGAACCTCAGCCCTCCCGGTAGGAAGGCGACAGTCCACAACACTGACTGTTTACCTTAAAATACATTGATAAAAGAAGACAAATTCGTATTGAATGCGATCGTGAAATCCTATATGTTATACTACAGCTCTCCATTGAGCGTAAGTCTCTGCTCTTGATAAATCTATCAGATTGAGATTGGTTCTAAAATATTGCAAAGCAGCTATCTATAACACGTTCCATATATCAAATATTCGGATGTATCAATTTTCACTAACATTTATTTTTATATAAATATAAAAAATAATATTTACAACGCCACACACTCACTCACAACACACACACACACCCACACACACACCCTCACACACACACACACACACACCTCAACTGCGCATGCAAATAGCTTTCATATAGTATTGTATAAGAATTGTATTTGTTATTTTTATTATTATGTTAAAGTACGTGTATTAAATTAACTTTACGCTAATGGAAGAGTGGGGTCTCCTGATATAGGCATTTTTTGCTTAAAAGGGGACTCCAGTCACTATGTTGTTATTGTAAGCTCTTGTACCGAAATATACTTATTATTATTATTTTTTATCTATTCTTTATTTTAAAAGTCAATGTTAAAGTCGTTTAAGACCTTTTGCCTGATTCTTCTCAGGAGACAAAACCAGTCAGACCAGTAGTAGAATAAATCGACATTCTAAATTGTGCATTATGAACTAAATTGAATTATTTTTATTTTGCTACAATTATGGTCTTAATTCATAAATCTACACAGAGATTAGATTGTGCAATCCAGTTTGTGATGTTTAATCTATAATTCTTACTAGGACCGTCACGCGTTTCGTTATATAATGTTTTCCTTAGATATATTATACCAATCGTTACGTTTCCAGGCACTTATATAGTACATCCCTAATTAACTAATCGAATGACTGTGCAAAAGCCCAATCGGGTGTTATCGAGATTAATGTTGGTACTTAACAACACGTAGACACCTGACTTGATAGTTTCCACGAAATATATTGTGGGGCGGGGAGCTGATACATCTCCTGAGTGGTGATTGGGTGGATCAGCAGGCTATTTTTTAACGGAATGACTTCTCTGTAGGCGTAGAGGGCCTTGACAGCTTCAGCAGATAATTTTGCTAAATTGTATGCATACTACACTTTTAAAGCGTTATTTGACGATAAGGAGCTGTATATACATTGTACATTATCCCACCCTTACAGTGAAGTAAAACATGGTGAGGAAACCTGCGCACGCCTGCGAAAAAATTCAAAGGTGCGAAAAGTCTGCGAATACGCACTGGGCCCGCGTGAACGACTAAGGCCACCCTACACGGGTAGGCTCATGCCCCTCAGTGGGGACGTATAACGAGCTGATAATGAGTTTAGAATATTAATTTTTCGCGCAGCTGAAGTCGCATGGGCATGGTCAATGATGTAAAAATGTAAAAAGTAAAGATTCGTGATATGTTCACAAAACAACTGAAAAAGGTGTTCCGAATGCAGCGAGAGTACACATACACATATATCGAATGGGCGTAGATTTACCTAAACAAAGAGCCTACAACTGTATTCTCTTCGGCGGTTCGTTTTTAAGGCACGGGTGGCGTATCTACCTTTATATATACAAATTATCATTGAGCATAATTAGTAAAACATATAAGTGGAATACTTAAATGCATCAATGCACTCAAGACACCTGCCAAAGTCATTATTTTAAAAATGTCAGCAACTATCACTTTAGCGCCGTGTTCACACAGACATCAAAATATCATTACCAGCACTGCTTTAGGCATTAACTCGACGATGTCTGAATGCGTTTTGTTGCATACAGCTTTGTTTATTGTGGGGGAAAATATACCGCGTGGTGACATCAGATTGATTCAATATTTACCACCCCTACTCTTCCCTCTGGTGTCGTAAGTGGCTGCTTATGGATTCTTCTAATGCTGGCGCCACATTAATGGTTCGCGCAATAATTATTGCGATAATGTTTAGTACGTTAAAGCTCCTAGTTTGCGTTAAGTAGTCAGTTGAAATTAACGCCTATTGTCGCGATAATTAATGGTATTTGTTAGTGTGACCCCGGCATAAGGATATCGATGGTAAATACAAAGACTAGACTTTCTAGAATTACAGTTGATATTTATGTGTTTTCATCTACCAGAAGATGAAAACTCATAAATATCGAATATACCACAAAGCAATTATTTTTCAATTAAACTTGAGGGCCATATGTGCAGGATACTTGCCCAGTGAATCTTTAAAAGGCATCTACGGCCTGTAGTCATTGAGTCCGCTTTTTTTAATCAAACGAATACAAGAAAAGAGCGTATTCCTTTCTTAAAGGTAAGCAACGCACTGTTGGTGCTTCTGGTGCCACCGTTATTCATGGGCGGAGTTGAACACTTTCCATCCGATGTCTCTCTTGCTCCTTATAAAAAAAACATGTATCAATCAAAACCGTCAGACCAAAAACATTGAAACCTATAATGGTGAAGGCAACAAATTCGGTACGAATCTACCTCCAACCACTAGGCTTTTTGCGAAAAGTTAGCAAGTTTTCCAATAAACGCTCCGGGCGTAGGCCGCGGTCGCTCACTGCCTGATTGACTGGCAGGCTGTTATGTGATGTCGAAAAAGGTGGTAATAGCTACTTGTTAGTCATAACTAACGTATAAAGTGATTACTTTAACCTTTCTTAGCAATATAAACTCTACGGTATTAACCCACTGAACCAAATACAATAGAAAATCCGTTGTCTGGCTCCTTAAGGCGCCATTGGCCGTGAAAAGGTTAATGAGACCAGCTAAGAAAATCAAATTAAAAGCATTTGTAAAAGTATGGAACGTGTTATAAACAAGAAGCTCCTGGCATACCTAGAGGATAACAGTTTGCTGAGTGATCATCAGTACGGTTTTCGCCGTGATCGGTCCACTGGTGATCTTCTTGCGTATGCCACTCACCTATGGGGCGAAACCATTGAGAAGCACGGCGAAGCTCTTGTTTCTCTTGACATCTCGAAAGTATTTGATAGTGTGTGGCATGACAGTCTCAAAAGCAAACTTCCATATGGTATACCTGCCACACTGTGTGACTGGAAATCCGACTTCCTGAGTGAACGTTTTATAAGAGTGGTCATTGATGGCTGCTCTTCAGACTTATTGGCTATAAATGCCGGGGTTCCTTAGGAGTCTGTTCTCTCTGCAACACTTTTACTGCACATCAACGATCTGTTGTGCCCTGGTATCTCTGGATACGCAGACGATAGCACTGTTACAGAGAGATGCATATCCAGTGCCCGCGCCAGTGTCGCTGAGACCGAGTCCCTTAGAGAAGCTATGGTGGAGTAGTTGAATTTAAAGTTAAAAGCTGGGGTGAAGCTAACCTTGTTGAATTCAATGCCAGCAAAACCCAGGCGTGTTTGTTTTCCGCAAAACGGAGTCCTTTTAACTTGACTCCCTCATTCCTAAATACACCGATACCGATAAAGAACCACCTTGAGCTCCTAGGAATGGATTTCTCTTCCAGCCTCAACTTCGGAAGTTCTATTGAGTTTAAAGCCAAAATAGCTGCCAAAAAACTTGGCATCCTCTCTAATAATAATAAAAATAATACAATTCTTTATTTCAACATATTGGTCCGTGGTTAGTTAGAAGAGCCAGGAGACTCATAGGCAACAATATGCTCATTGGAATCAAACTCCAGAGTTTGGAGCATCGGCTTAAAGTCGTCTGTCTATCGTATTTATAAGGTGTATTTTGGAGAGTGCGTGCAGGCACTTCACAGCTTGATACCACCCTCCAAATTTTACCACAGGACCACAAGACGCCGGGAGTGCTTTCACCCCCATATGGTTGACTTTCCGGCAAATCGCACTAAGCGGTTCGCTGCGTCTTTTTTGGTTCGCACAGTTCGGGAAAGGAACGCTCTTCCTGCTTCTGTGTTTCCAGAGGCTTATAACCTCGGTGTATTCAAGGCCAGAGTGAAAAGGCATTTTCTGGGTAAACGTGTACCATCATAGGCCTCGTCATCGCTTACCATCAGGCGAGACTGAGGCCAAACGTAAACCCATTGATATTAATATTAAAAAAAACATTATTTTTATTAATAGTTAAGAAACAATTGTTGGGAAACAAATAAACTACCTACCTTAATTAATACTATATATAAGTATAAATTATACTAAGTAAAAAAAAATATACCTTCAATAAAAATGTATTATTAAGATATTTATGTATATCCATAGTGAAGTTCTTATTTACTTATTTTGCACCCTACTTTGTTAAGAAGAAGTAACTGTGAAAATGTGTCAATAAGTACTTAAATTTTTCCTTACAAATCCCACCAAATGTCAATTAAAATTCCATGCAACCTTATAAAAGTGCCGTTAAAGTTTTTATCTAAAATAATCACTCGATCACCGCGCCTGAATAATAGCGCATTAATCTATGCGACTCAATCCAATAGCATTATCGGTTTCCACAAATAGCGAAATAAATTATAATATAACGGGAGAGAATTGTAAAGGGCCTGCCACAACAGGACGCCGCGGCGAAACGTGGTCGTCATTACAGCCTGTTAAGTTTATAATGAACAAAGGACTTATATATTAACTAGCGGTATATAATTAAATTCTCCCGCAGTAAAATATAACCCAACAGCGCCCACGGTCGCATTAAATCATTAATTTATTTTTCTAAAATAAAAGTTGGTAATATTTTTCCTCATTACTTCAGCAACCAGCCAAAAAAAGTCGTATCGCAATTGATCCAGCTGTTTTAGAGATAACCCATTTTAGAAATTCTTATTTTGGTATAAGTACCGTATATATATTCATATGAATGAAGAAAAAAATGTTATTTCAATATTGTTATTCACAGACAGTTCAATTTAACTTAGATGTTATAGATAGATATCCATTCAGATCGATCACTAGTCAACATCAATATGTATTTCGCTGGTCCTCCAATTGGTGCCAGATATTCCGGTACTCCGCTTTGCTCATCCAGCCTTTAAACTTTCGCAATTCGTCGTTCCATCGGGCCGGAGGGCAACCCATGCTAATGCCAAGACGCGGTCTCAACATCGAAACTCGTCTGCTCCGACGGCCATTAGTACTGTGACATACGTGACCAACTCACTGTCACTTCTACTTGCTGATCCGGCGAGCCATGTAAGTAGCTTTGGTTTAAAGTCAAAATCCATCTACTCAAATTAGGCTGACAAAATATACTTAAGAATGTCAAAAAATATAAATGGTACAATTAAAAACTTTAAAATACTAAATTTCCTTATTGATAACATCATTTTTAAATGTATACTCAAAAGAGACCTCCAACATAGCTCACACGATCGAGCTATGTTGACGCGTTTGCTTTCTATTAAATAATAATATTAATAAATGCATTTATTTCAGGTCAAGCCCATAAACGTAAGTAACAAAGGTTTTGACTGTATTAAAGGTGTTAGTATATTTACAAAAAAAGATATGCACATTTAATTTTAAAATAGTACATTATATATTTTTTACTATTTAATGTAATTTTTAACATAAACTCGGCAAATTAATTGCTATTTTGAATAATAAGTGTAGAAATAGATTATCAGTCTTTTGCTTATTTTACAAGTTTGGAAATTTTGACTTTGATTAGTGTACATTATAAATTAAATAAATAAAAATGTATTTATAGTATGTTTATCCGTTATTTAGTACCCATATTACAGGCTAAATTCTTAGTTAACACTAAATGGTGCCATGTGATTGTCAGTGAATATTTATTATTAAATAAACAACCGTCCCAGTGAGGCAGACCCCTGAAGAGCGCTGCCATTATTATCGCGATGTTCGCCAAAATTTATGCGACGATAAAAATTTTAATGCACTCTTGGGCGCGGCAGCTGCGGCAATTACCCTCGTTACTCGTCACTTCTCTAAGCAAACACACGATTTGATTGTTGTTGTAAATTAATATATTTTATTCGTAAAATCCTTTTTTTGTTAAAGTGCACAGAACGATCCAGACACTAACCTGATGGTAAGTGATACGCTGAGCATGACAGAGCGACATTATGAGACCAAACAACTAATAAACAGTTATATTCGCCGTCTATGCAGCACTCGCGCCATCACCAGAGACAACAGATGTTAGGTCTCTTTTCCCGGTAATTTCACTAGCTACAGTGTCCTCATTTGGAAACCCAAAGTGCGTAACACTCATTTTCACGGCACGATTTCTGGCACTGCGGTGGTACCTACCTCAACGACTCAGTATCGAGACTTACCTGCTAAAAAGTCTCATGACAGTAACTGATGATATACTGACAGCCCATGGTGATAGATTTCCGTAATCTATGAAATACTATACGGAGTCATTAATACCCAGCCAAGCGGTCAACGAAAAATTTTTCACGGAAACTACCTTCCGAACTAGTGGCAGCTTCATTGTCATTCATAAGTGTTCTGTAATGACCTAAACTGAATAAACACTTTTCATTTTCATTTTTAATGACAATGGATTTAGTCATCGTCAGACTAAAACGGCCCACTGCAGGGCACAGGCCTTATTATAGCTATTGATTGAGATTGGGCAATAAGCCTCTATGTCTGCCCAATGATTGGTGGGTGTAAATGACTACCATCCTTAGATTGTAGCCGGGGTCGACGGCGTAGCGTGCCCTCCGATGAGACAATCAGGACTCAGCCTGCAATGTTCTATGCAAAGTGTGAAAAATCAGTGTCTTTCTCTTTACGGACACCCAACAACGCAAGCAACGCACCGGTGCCACTTCTGGTGTCACCGTCGTTTATTGGCGGCAGAGATTATGAGCAGGGTATGCAAAGTGAGTGCCACTTATCGCAAAATCAATAAATGAATTATATTTTTGTTCAAATGAGTGCTGTTGATGACAACAGATTGCCTGTGGTTTCAAATCTGTAGAGGGAAAAGGGCGAATATGTGGGTTTCTTTATTATGTTGGCGATTTTCGGAGTTGTCTGGACGCATAGGGTATGCACTGCTTATTTGCATATATGGAGTGCACATCACTGATGGGCGGAGATGATCAGCTGACGGTGTCTCAAATAAGCAAGACATTTGTTCCCTATAACAAAAAAAAAACACAGCTATAATAAAAGCAATTACTGTGGTAGGATAAATAAAGATCAAAGTAAATTTTTCCCGCATTCTATCTCTATTAGATTTATACATTAATACTCATTAAACCTAATGGTAAGCTTACAAGCTCCTTGTAACCTTATTACAGTAAGCTAACAAGTATCTCTTGGAAAAATACTTCAAAGGGAGACTTCACGTATGAAAGCGTACATTTGATACTCTAAACGACTATATAAGGCATCTATTTTTAGTTGATAGGTATTTATTCGTACACGTGTACAAATTGAGAGAGAAAGAAACATAATTATTTATAGAACACACAAGTAAAATCATCATCATCAGCTCATTATACGTCCCCATCGAGGGGCACGAGCCTAAACTTAAACGGTCTTATTACAAAAAAGTGATTTAGAACTGGTTTAAACCTGGACTAACTGATCTTGTATTGTTACGGTATTAAAGTTAATACCAGGCTTAAAATGTGATCTTATTACAAAACGTAGACCAATCATTGACTAGGTAAACCAAAGATAGTCCCTGTTCTAAGTTTTCGTTCATTCTTTTATAATGACTTCGTTCAGTACGACATTCCGTTTCTCTTAACGTTGCAATCAACTTTGTACTTTTGAGGCTATAAATATATTTAAAATAAACAACAAATTTTAAAGCAATATTTCTTCTTTTAAGTTCCAATCCGTCAAACAAGTTATAGTTTTGTTTAAAATAATGATATATTTTTATTGATTCCTATGACACGAGCGTAGTTAGCGCGTAATTTGAAAAGTAATTGACTGTCAAGAAAGAGCTCTATTGTTCCTATAAAATACCATGCAAATAAATAAAGGAATTATTGTTATATTGTGTTAATAATGTTGTACTGACTCGAAGTATTACTATTTTGTGACTCTGTATGAGAAGTCGTGGGTTAAAATTGTGAAAATAAGTCGGAAACAGCAGAAAAAAAGTAAGATGAAAATTCGAGGTCTAAAGAAAAAGCAATGATATTCTCTATATTTCATCATTGAGAAACAGCAGTAAAATATTGTGTAACTACAAGCGATGCAAAGTTCCATTTCACTGCAATTTTGATAAACAATCACAAAAAAATTACATAATTGTATTAAAAACTGAAGAGTGGAAGAATATATCAATGAAGTAAGTTTTATATATACTTATTGCTTTTACCTATCAGGTAGTGAAACATATGATTTCTTTATAATTTAAATGCAATTGAAGTTCAATATATTTCACAATAGTAAATGTACATTGACTCAAGTCTTGATTTTTTTTACATAATGTAGTAAACTCGAATTGGATCTTGTATTAAATATTAAAGTATAGAATTCAAACATATTTAATATAACAGATTTGAAACATGTAATAAACGTAAATTATCTTTAATTGTAGATTCCACTTATCATGGTGGCTAAAGCAAAACATATGTTTGTAGACTGGCCATTATGAAGGAACTAAGGAATACATTTGTTAAATGAGTTAATTCCAGTATCAACTGGATATAAAAAGCAAGGTGAATAGTCAAATAAAATGAAAGTAAAAACTTGGGATGAAATATTATATTTTATGTAACACAAATATAGTAGGGGTACAGAGAGACCCAAAATTAAAATGATAATAAACAATACAATTGTTTATATGTATATAGAAATTATCTAATAACTTTGACAAGCATTCTTAAAAAATCATACTTTCTTGCCCATACCAACTTTACATACTTATATCACTATTGTTTTTAAAATCACATTTTTTTTCAGTAATGAGTTCAAGAAAAGGCAGCTTGAAATGGTGGAAGTGGAGTGGAACTGATGTTAAATGTTAAAATTGATTTAATTTTAATTAGAAATAGTATTGTTATAAATGTTATAATGTGACAAAAAAGATTATTAAATAAAATGTTGGAATAAAAATGTTTTGTTATTTATAAATATTGATGTATCAGCAAGAGAAAAATAAACAAGTCTCATGTAATATCCTTTTCTTTTATTAAATATCAGACTACCATCAGCATACATTTTCATCTCCGATATGAGCACAGTTAATTGCACCATTTACATTTTTAAAAATACAATACCGTTGTATTTTCTTGTTTTTTTTTCAGTTCCTTTCTGTCCATTTAAAGTGACACGTTTTTTGCCACTATTTCCATATCTTACTGATCAGTTGTACTATAAAAGCACGCCATGTACCTATATCGGCTGCATCATCATGAATCTAATGAAAATTAAGCAAATATTTAAATTTCTAGATAAACTGACATGTATTCAATTACTTTATGGCGAGCCCATTTGGGTATCAAAGGCCATTCATGGGAGTCTTTGGTGAAATGGTCATGTAAAACATCAACAATTGTTTTGGCAAAACGTTTCGTAATTCTTTAATATGGCGCTGCACGTAATTCAAATTCAATACGCCGAGAGGTCTCTTATATACCTTAATCTTAAAAACCATTAAATCGATATAATTGATGATCGTAAACTAAATACAATGTTACAAAAAATCAAGTATAACCTCAAAACAAAGTTAGTCCACTGTTAAACTAGGTGTCACACGGGTTTAAATTTAGCACCACAGATAGTCCGAACCTAAGCGTTAAACCTCATTTTGTAATAAGGATTTTTTTAGTCCATGGCTTAAACCAAGTTTAATCCCAGTACTACATTTAGTCCACGTTTTGGAATAAGGCGAAAGGGTTATACACCCTTACTTACTTACTGGACTTAGGCATCCACATGGGCCCAGTGCGAATGGGCTAACTTCACGCACAACTTGTGAATCTCTTTGTAGGCGGGCGCAGGTTTGCTCACGATGTTTTCCTGCATCGTAAAAAACTTCGGCTAAACGTACATATAATTTCGAAAATTCGGTAAGATATTTGGAACGTGGCGGGATTTGTAACTGCACCCTCCAAATTGGAAGGCAACAGTCCACACCAATGAGCCACTGAATCATCGAAAAACAAGTATTTTAAATGTAATATTAATAACTAGGCGGTTGTGTCCCTAAATAATAAAATTTTAGATGACTTTCTACAAAATGAAAGCCGGAAAAAAAATCTTTATGAATATGTTTGTACTAAATGATATCTGGAAAGTACTGGAAAAGAAATTCTTCATATATTTTTGACGTTACAATCTGAGTGAGTTCTAAACAAGCATTGAAGCATTTAGGCCCGTATCCTAAAACGAGACTTAACGTTGATTTTTACTAAAATTGAGTTAGAAAAGGACGGTGCTGTTTATCGTATATTGCGCTATCCCTTTCTCACACTACGTAAGTGAAGATTAACGCTTGAGTTTCGTACTAAAATACGGGCCTTAGTATTCAGGATTTGTAACTGAAAAACTGTAATAATTTCCGATAACCCAGGCGAAATAAATTACTTGTTGTTTAAAGGCCTGCTGTAAAAAAGAACATTCAATTTCCCGCCACATCTATGTGAAGCAACATAAGTACTATACAGTTTAACCTGTCACGTTGGCAGCACTGCCATCAACTTATCAAAATACACCTAACCCTAAAAATATTACTTTGAAGAAAATTTATGCAACTCAAAACCACGAGTTAGCATTTTCGCTTTTATTCCTGAGAACCCCGTTCATAGCTCGCTCGATTTGATATTTAAGTGACTTTGAATTTGTGAATCAATCTCGCAGTCCCTTATAAGCTGCATATGTGAACTTAATACGGATAAGACGCATATTTTAAAAACTTTATGGACTTGACGGAATTAATACTTGTTTACTTGCAACAGACTGTTAGATTTCGGGACTTATCCACGTTATTGAAGGGTTTTTTTTAATATTCACGCTTGACGGGCCGGGTTAGAGACAGCTATAGGAGCAGATAGGTTGGTATCAATGAGGGAACGGTTCTACCCGTTGACTTTTGTTTTTTCTCCCTTACCTGGCTCTTACGGCACCCGTGGAATGAGTAGGGATGGAAAACAAGTGTCACCTGTTTTGTAAGCTGCTGTTCAACACGCAACAAATTAATGGCTTATATGAACTTACCTTTGAGGGAAACATAAAACTTAAGAAATATAGGTGTACACTTAACTTCATAACTGGGGTGCATCCTACCAAATAACGAACAAGGCTTTGTCAACCCTCCAATATGCATCGGATCAAACACATGCAATTGTTGTCAAGTAGTCCAATATATTCTCAAATAACGTTATAACTGAATTGAAGCGTCAAGAAGTGTATTTTTATATATAACTCAAACATATTTTTTATCTTAACCGCTACAGGGCACAGGTTTTTCCGCACAGCACCAACACTATGGGGAGATTGTACTGTGACCCACCACGTGGGCTCAATATGGATTGGTGGGTTTTAATGACTACCATCAAAGGATTATAGCCGCAGTGGCATAACGTGCCCTCTGAAGCACGAAATCATCTTTCTTTTCGGAAATTAAGGTGTTTTAGCCCGTATTGTCCTAACCAAACTAGGGAAATTGCTCAAAGTGATGTTTCCCTGCGGGTCTCGAACCCAAGACCTCCGGGCTACGCAGCCGAACGCTGTGCCCACTAGACCATAGAGGCAGTTATATAACAATATATTGCATTGAAAAAAAATGTAAATTTTGAGTTAGGCGCTTTCTTTTGACGACACCATTCAAGACAAAGGGGCGATACATCAGAGTGACTTCATAACCGTGGAGCCATTCCATACATCAACGCAACGGAATTTACGTAACGACCCATTCGGAGGGGTGCCTTCGACGTACTACGGTGCTCGGATGTTGTAAAAAAATGGGTTTAATATACAAGAATGTTACGGCAGAATTCATTGGATGATTCTCAGGTATAGTCATACAATTTTGTTAGAAAGTGTTTTTAGGAACCAATAAAAAAATATCCACTGACATTCGCACAGCGCCATCTGGCCCCAAGTTAAGCGTGAAGCCTGTATTATGGGATTTTAACAACGGATAAACATATTTTTTGTAAATACCTACATATTATAACATAGAAACACCCAGACAATTACAAACATACATGTTCATGTGTCGAAACCTTGGTGCAGCAGCCGACGTCTCAACCGCCAAAAGAACAACAGTTATTTTAGAACAACAGATTCATCTCCGTACTCTCATTAGTTTAAGATTATTTTGTAAATTAATTATTTTGATATTAGGTTAGTGCTCCGCGCATGGGGCAAAGAATTGGTTACAGGGGGAAAGGGAAAACAGTCAGAATTAAAATAAATAAATATTTACATTAGGTAAAGAAGGGGGGTGAATAATACAAAATAAATGAATGAAATAACTCTCTCTCTATTTTATATTTATACTAGCTTTTGCCCGCGGCTTCGCCCGCGTTGAATTCGTGATAACAAATTCTGTTCCACATTCCTGGTAACGAAAACAGAATAATTTTAACACTGCAACACTGCTTCTTCTTTTTCTTTTTTAAGGCTTTAAGGGCCGATTTGCAAAAACTTCAATATGCAAGATTTATTGTTCATGACAAATAGCCATCATACTTATTTTTAGCTTTCTACCTTGTAAACTGTTTATATGACGTTTGTATTTTTAACATAGCGCCATCTATTGAATACTAACTTAACCCAGTCAACAGATAATTGTAATAATGACAAATAATTTTCTTTAATAGACAAATAATTTGCAATAAAATAATATGGTGACTATAAATTGAGATGTAAGCTATCCTATCTTTCAAGTTGGATCAAAATGCACACGGAATGCAAATCAAATTTAAAATCGGTTTAGTAGTTTAGGAGTCCATCGCGGACAAACACGTGACACTAAATATTTATATATATAAAGATGATAATTTGCATTAGTTTATGCATTTGGGTGTCTTCAAGTCGAGAGTAAATAGGTTTATTCTAGATCAGCGTGCTTCATCCTAGACATCGTCGATGTTTAGGATGAAGAACACCAGACAAGGCGTAGTCAAACGTTGGCCTTTAATGTAATGTAAAAAAGTTTTTAGCCCAATCTTCCCACCATAAGTTCGTTTCAATAGCCTATTAGGTTTTCATCACATTATTATAATTTTTTGAGCGTCGGTAGCTCAATGTTGTGGACTTTCGCCTTTCTACCGGGAGGGTTGAGGTTAAAATCCCGCCACGTATCAATGTGTTTTTGAATTTTCGAGATTATGTGTACGTTAATCTGACGCTCTTAAAATGAAGGAAAGCATCGTGAGGAAACCTGCGCACGCCTGCGAGGAAATTCAAAGGTTGTGCGTAAAGTCGGCCAACCAGCACTGGGCCCGCGTGGACGACTAAGGCCTAAACACCCTTTACGGGTAGGCTCGTATCCCTCGGTGGGGACGTTTAATGAGCTGATGATGATTATATTTTTTATTGATTCACGTTATGTGGGAAGGCCATATGCTCTGCAGATGGACACTATAGGCTGTGTGACTGATTTTGCTCGCTCTAATCCATTGCAGGTGTAACATAGGTCACCCCCATTCTGCGCCATATATCCTAGTTCTCCGCTTCCATATTCAGCCTCCACCAGCCACCTTCCGTAAGTCGTCGGTCAATCGGGTTTGAGGGCATCTTGCCCTACGCTTGCTTGATGTATTGGTACTAAATTTTAACATGATATTAAAGAGGCGTTAAGGAGGCAGGTGAAAGATAATTCCGCTGTAAATGATTGGTGGAGTTTGGCTATAATGTTGAATTTCATCAATTATACTTTGTTAAATAATATAAAATACTGTAATTGCAGTAGTGTGTTTGATTGCTTTGGCATACCATTTTTTAGTGCCCAACATGCCAGCAAAACATTTACGCTCATCGCGCAAAAGACTTAGCGCGTTACGACTGTGCCGCACTAAATCATGATACGGCCCAACAAAAAACGTCTCCGTCAACCTTTGAGTTAGCAGAAAGCGCCCATTTGCGTTGAGTGCGACAAAGATGTAAGGGCAAAACGGTTGGATTTTTCCACGTAAAGGCACTCATGTAAGTACCACAACACGGGGGTACTCGACGGGAGGTTTCATAAGATTGCACTGTTGAAATATTGCCGAGGTCCGCGGGGTGAGCCCTTTGTGGATTTATACGCCTCCCACGATAATGTATGGATCAGTATGAAATGTAAGCTCAGGAAGTGAAGAATGTAGCTCAGCAATATGTCTTTAGTAATGCGATATATTTGGAAAAGTCATACTGACGTTGGACGCACAAAAAGTAAATATTTGTTTAATACTCAATTAATACAAAATTCGGCATCACAAAAAATACAATAGAAATTCTCATTATTCTTAATTATAAAAAATCAGTATCACTGAAAAATAACATGCTGGTTAAATGAATACTATGCAATGTTTATGTTGGAATAATTTTTGTTTAGTTGTCCAAACATATTATTTTTGTTAGTTTAATTAATGTGATATGTTTTTTTGATGCAAATTAATTATGTATCTATCATACAGATTGTGATATAATTATATTGATTTTAAGATGCCTGCTAGAATTTGAGGTCTCTTTTTTTATATTTATTATCATTACCACCAAATTTATCTGCTGTTGAACGAAGGCCTCCTTTCATGTTTGCCAGTTGACACCCATCTGCAACCCGCCGCCTTTACTAAGTCATCGGTCCATTTGTGTCAGCCTACGCTTTTCCCGTTATGTGGCCATCACTCAAGAACTTTTCCGCCTCATCGGCCATCGGTTCTACGCACTATGTGCCCTGCCCACTGTCACTTCAACTTGCTAATCCTGTGGGCAATGACATAAAAAGTATAGATTCGTGATATGCTCACAAAACAATCGAAAAAAGTGTTCCGAATGCAGCGACAGCACACATACCTAAATTTCGAATGAGCGTTCATTTACCTTACCAAAAGCCTATAAACTGTATTCTCTTTTGCGGTTCGTTTTTGAAGCACGGGTGGCGTATCTACCTTTATATATACAGAATATCATTGTCTGTGGGCGGTGTCGGTCAGCCTAGTTCTCCTACGAACGTCATCGTTCCGGATTTTATCGGGTAGGAAGCTTACCTGACGTTATCTTAGAATTCATATGTTTCATTGATCTGCTATCTATGATCTGTCGAAAAGTTATTTGAAATAAGGGCACAAAGGAAAATTGATATTTAAGCCGTAACAATACTGTGCTGAAAAAAATTCATTTCGTTCATACATATAATAGAATTTGTAAATAGAATAATCGCGGTTAGCTTGTTACAGATCCAATAATGGGCTGTGACAGTAATCGAGGTACGTCTGGAAACCCTAAAAGGCGTCTAGACGCGTGACGACACAAAGGTTATACCAATGTGACTCCGAATGCAATCCCTTTTCTATATTAGTTATTTGTGACGTGCGAGCCTTTGTTAGCTTAGGAATTGTGAAAGAAATATTTTGTGTCTAACTCACGTTAAAAGAATGTTAAGGGGAAGCTGACTGAAACATTGTATCTTTGTTTTGTACTTTTCTATGACATTAAATAAATATATATGTCTACTGACATACGCAAAGCGCCATCTAGACTTAAACGAAGCCTCTAATATGGATACTAAACAACGGATAAACATACTCATATACTCTTCTTCGTAAATCCATACATAGAAAATACCCAGACATGTTCATGCACCACAAATTATTGTACTGCGCGGGGGATCGAACCCGGTACCCTTGGTGTAATAGCTGACGTCTCAACCATTACACCGGATGGATCATCAAATGTCATTACAACACTAAGACCCGTATTCTGAATCGAGACTCAGGCGTTGACCTTTACTTAAATAGAGTAAGAAAGGGATGTCGCTATGTATCGTATATAGCGCTATCCTTTATATTTTTATTTAAGTACGGGCCTAAGTTGTGTGTTATATTAAAACGTTTGCACTGTTATGACCTTTTTTAATTTAGGTATTTGTTCTTTACGGCACTTACAATAGGGATGCTAATAGGATGGCAAGGTAATTAAAACTTATTATGATGTTGTTCCTTTGGCTTTGTATTGACGACTACTGAGTGAAATAACAATGTTTAAGATTTTATACAAGTTGAACTAACAGTATTCTTATTCAACCTATCGCAGTCCACTCTGGACATAGGTCTCCCCCATTTTGCGCCACATATCCCGGTCCTCCGCTTTTCTCATTCAGCCTCCACCAGCGACCTTTCGCAAGTCGTCGGTCCATCGGCCCGGAGGGCGTCCTACGCTATGCTTGCCGAGACGCGGCAAGCGTACTCGTAGGTAGGATGTCTTTAGGTTCATGATATAATGGTTAATCATAACGACAGTATGAAGTATTGAGTTGTAGCGAATTACTTATATGATAAGCGTTTAAGAACATTCCTTTTCACCCGGACAACATCTTTTTGTATCTATAACTAGCTTTTGCGTGCGACTTCGTCCGCGTGGAATAGTCACTTTGGCCTAACGCTCTCTCCGCTACTTCGTTTCTATAGGTGAGTTAAAACTGTGATATCTCATAAGATATTAATTTAAGTTGAATGATGTAAAGATCAATTTAGTTAAGAAAAAGTACTTATGATAAATAAAGTATTTATTTGGATAAGGATTAATATCATATTTATGAAAACACCTTTGCTAATGATGCATTATTTTAAAAAAAATTTAGCAAAAAATATGTTATAGGGACCGAACCTTAAAAGATAGACGCGTTTAAACGATATGGTGTCGCGGAGTTTTTTGTAGACCTTTAAAAGCAGAAATATACATGACTTTTGCGAAACTTTAACCGTTTACGCAGCGTACGCAGCGGAATCTCAAGTATGAAAAAATCCCCCCGATTTTGAAACATTCTTCATTGCTGCTCCGCTTCTGTTGCTCATAGCGTGATAATATATCGCCTATAGCCTTCCTCGATAAACAACCTATCTAACACTGAAACAATTTTTCAAATCGTACCAGTAGTTCCTGAGATTAGCGCGTTCAAACAAGCAAACAAACAAACTCTTCAGCTTTATAATATTAGTATAGACAAATGAGTTATTTCATTTATTTTATTTGCTCGTAAGCGTCGGTGGCTCATTAGTGTGGACTGTTGCCTTCAGATCTGTTGGGTTTGTACCCTCTCACCTTTGGTTCCTACCAAAGGGAATAGTATACCTAGGGTCCTCCCTAGGTATACCATTTCTTACGTACATACTACGGATACTTTATGAAACCAAAGTT
Organism: Leucinodes orbonalis; assembly: GCA_019425675.1. Lineage (NCBI taxonomy): Eukaryota > Metazoa > Arthropoda > Insecta > Lepidoptera > Crambidae > Leucinodes > Leucinodes orbonalis. The sequence continues at coordinate 52,273 of PQWD01001730.1, forward strand.
CATTATTAATAATAATTATCCTTGTTATATAGCAGCAATGGCTTAATGGTGTGGACTGTTGCCCTCCTACCGGGAGGGCTGAGGTTCAAATCCCGTCAACTACCAAATGTGTTTTCGAATTTTCCAAATTATTCCCCTTTGACCACATTATTACTATTTATTTTTTCATTCATATATTTATCTTTATATATTTATTCCTTAATTACATTTTTTTATTGTGTATTCTTCTTTGTATCAATCATTGTAAAACTGTAAATTGTAATTGTATATTGTAATCTTCTATGTTAAACTGTATATTCGTTTTTGTGTGGTCAAATAAACGTTTTTCTATTCTATTCTATTCATTATCCGACGCTCTTACGGTGATAGAAAACATCGTGAGGAAACCTGCGCACGCCTGCGAAGAGATACAAAGCTTGAAGTCGTCCTCGGTGGGACATTAATGAGCTGATGATGATGATGATCTTAGTTATGTTGTTTTTAAACCTATAAGCAATCTGACCTCGTGGTTATTTTTCCTCCAATAGCTATTTTGTATGGAAAGTCATGATCGTCGGTATAATCGTTTAATATTGTCATAATGTTAATTAAACGTTAGGCAAATAAGCAAGAGAAGGATTACGCATTCAAACTGATACTTTGAATGAGTAATCTTCCTTGTTTTCACACAGCGCCATTTTGCCCCAAGTAAGCGTGAAGCATGTAGTATAGGTACTAAATACTTATATACTTTTTATTGTAAATATATACATATAAACACCCGGACCAATTCAAACAGCATGTTCCTGCACAAAAATGTTTGTACTGCACGGGACTCGATCCCGGAACCCTTTGTGTTGCAGCCGACGTCTCAACCATTACACCAAATGGGTCGTCAAATTTAGACTTAACGACCATGACCCGTAGAATAAAGTCATCTAAATAATCGATTGCCTAATCCTCTGCTATTCCAAGAGCGCAAGTCTCGGCTAACCATTCCCCAATAATTTACCCTAGACTGTCTAGACCCCAGATTTGTGATTGTTGACCTCAAAATGGGCGAACAAACTAATTTGTGGCTGAAAGCATCTGCCGCCATTATCGCTAAAATACTACGCGAGAAAACGGTAATGGTGTCTACTAAAGTCGAGCTTTTTTCACAAGCGTAAGCTTTCTTCTTGGATTTTAGATTTAAGCCGTAGGCCTTGTTAATTGATTTATTAAGTGAACATGGTCAGTTCGCTCACCGGAAGTGATACGTCTGACCATGTCAGATGCAGTGTTGAAGGAAGTTAATAGTAGACTGTCGTTATATTCCGTCAACACTGTCTTTCGCTCGTCACCTGAGACGACAGATTTTTAGGTATCTCGCGTCCGGTAATTTTACTAGTTACAGTGCCCTCATCCCGAAACTCAGCAGTGCAATACATAAATCGATATATACAGTATCGGATAAGATGTGTGGTCTTGCATTTAGTGTTCCAGTTACAAAATTTTGTAATAAATTATTGTAAAGCTTTGTGTCGGTAAATGTCGAAACTCTGTAACCATTGATATAAAAAGATTAAAAGAGTAACTCGAGTTTCTTGCCGGCTCTTCTCGAAGATCCTACTTATTCCGAACCGGTGGTTGAGTCACAAAAAATATGATAATAATAACAATTGACGATTCCAAAGTATCTGTAACAGATTTATTGAATAAAGATTTTTTCTTTCTTTCTATAACTAGCTTTGCCCCGCTGTATAAGATATGCTCCCGCATTAAACAACCTTAAAGCCCTACGTGAAGTCACGTTAAAGCGCGCAGGTCACGAGACGCGCGAACGTCGTGCTGTTTAACATTACTTAATTTTTCTAAATAAAAAGGCTTATTCGATAATTAAAGAAGACTAAGGTTTTCCTTATCAGCACCAACAGTAGCTACTTGCCAGAAAAGTCCCGTCCAAATCTGTCCAGCCGTTTCAGAGATTACATAAAAAACAGACAGATAAAAAATTTAAATTTGTTATGTTCGCGTATGTACTGTATATACCTATATTAAGACAAAAAAAAGGTTATTTGAATATTACCATCAGACATTCCAAATTTATTTATATGTATAGGTGAGTTCTCTTATGGTGCTACTAATTATTAAAATCTACCATAAAACAGAATGAATGAGTGCAATATTTTGTAATTGAGACACAATAACGATCCTAATTTAGGTCATGGGACCCGTCACATTCCGATCCGGAGGGCGAGAGTTCAATTCCCGCCACGTACCAATGTGTTTTCGAATTTTCGAAATCGTAATCCGACGCTCTTACGGTGAAGGGAAACAACGTAAAAGAACCTGCGCACGCCTGCGAAGAGATTCAAAGGTTGTGCGTGCAGTCGTCCAACCCGCACTGGGCCCGCGTGGACGACTAAGGCCTATACACCGTACACGGGTAGGCTCGTGCCCCTCGATGGGGTCGTCTAATGGGCTGATGATGGGGTCATGGAAATGCGGTGATACCTACCGAAACTCAGTACCGAGTCAGCCAGTTTGTGATTGTTGACCTCAAACGGGTGAAGAAACTAATTTGTGGCTGAAAGCATCTGCCGCCATTACCGCTAAAATACGATGCGAGAAAACGGTAATGGTGCTAAGTTGAGCTTCTTGCTCGAGTTTATTACAATCTCACGGATTTCACTAGGGTTTTGAATTTGTTTATACTGACTTAGGTCTTGGTGCTTTTGATGAAGTATGTGAGAAAGTTGATTAGATAAATGAATATCCACCGATAATTCACATTGGGCCATTTAACAACTAAGTATCTAATCTAGAATATAGGTAGTGAATAAATAAATATAAAGATGTATTTTTCCACCAGCTTTTTTACTTGAAATACATCATCATCATCATCAGCTCATTAAACGTCCCCACCGAAGGGCACGAGCCTATCCGTATAGGGTGATTAGGCCTTAGTCGTCCACGCAGGCCCAGTGCGGATTGGACGACTTCACACACAACCTTCGAATCTCTTCGCAGGCTTGCATGAAGGTTTCCTCACGATGTTTTCCTTCACCGTAAGAGCGTCGGATAACGTACATATATTTTCGAAAATTCGAAAATACATTGGTACGGTCGGGATTTGAACCTCAGCCCTCCCGGTAGGAAGGCTACTACCGGGAGGGCTTAAAATACATTTATGGAAAAATTGTATTTGCCTTTTAAAAGTTTAAAAGAGTGACTATCGAGTTTCTTGCCGACTCTTCTCGAAGATCCTACTTATTCCAAACCGGTGGTAGAATTATAAAAAGTATAATAATAACAATTGACGATTGATAAATATCTGTAACTGATTTATTTGAATAAAGTTTTTTTTGTTTGTTTGTTTGATATTTTTTCATTCATCATCAGCCTACTCCTGTCCACTGCTGAACATAGGCCTCACCAACAGCTCGCCACATATATCTGTCTACCGTTTTCCGATGCCAACTGTTACCGGCCGTTTTACGGATGTCATCATTCCATCTGTTGGAGGTCCCCACGCTACGCTTTCCAAGACGCGGTCTCCACTCTAGAACACGCTTGCCCCAACGGTTGTCGGTTCTGCGACAGATATGTCCAGCCCACTGCCACTTCAACTTCTTTATTCTTTGGGCTTTTTTATATATTTTTTCATGTCCTACTTACTTAAGCATTCGATTGTTGTGTAGAGGATATTATAATTATGTTTTCAGCAAATCTGTTCTTGAACCAACAACGTTTATTTAATACGTTTTTGTTTCAAACAAATAGAATTCTGATACGTCCAGACAGACGAACAAATACAGTGCAGAAAAAAGGCTGAGGCTTTTAGCGTTTGTAAATAAAAAATGCATCACCATCGCCGGCTATATTTGAAGCGTTGGATCGAGAGCTCTCGGTGCGCGATCAACACAGCGCGTGTGCAAACATAGCGCCGTTCAAACAGTCTTGCTGCTAAGGGCTCTGGGCTAATTAATTAATCCAAACTCATATTACAATATAATATTATATGCGAAAGTATGTCTGTTTGTCCATCTTGCACGGTGAAATGGAGAGACGAATAAAGTTGAAGGGATGGAGAGTGAAATAGGCTACTTTTTGTTTATTGTGTACTCCCCACTTCACTAAAATAGAGGTGGAAGTTTGTATGGAGCATTGCGCAATTTTTAGTTCTTTTTCCAACTCAGGTGTTGGCCACAGATGGCCTTTACAGCTTCACCGGGCAATTGGCGAGCGCTGATGGCTCTCAGCCTAAATAATTTTAATTAGAAAGCTAAAAATTGGTAAAGAGGACTACTTGTCACTAACAAAAAACCTTGCATATTTATTCAGTCGGCCTCCGGGGATGTAGAGTGTCATAGGATACTTTTTGTTTTATTCGTACTGCCTACTTCCTTAAAAGAGGGGGTGAAATTTAATATAGGTAGGACATTTCACAGTTTTCAAGTTAGGTAGCTAAAAATTGATGTTAATTTTATAAAAATAAAAAAATATTCTTTTTTCGTTACCAGGAGAGGGGAACCGTGTTACTCCAAAGAAGCGAGCAAAGCCGCCGGCGAAAGCAAGTATTGCCCGTATTTGTTAAGCAATCTAATTATGCTTTGATTGATGATAAACAATTTGTGTTTGCGTATAATTGGTGGATACCGATTAAGTGTGCCTGAATTATGTGGGCGTAATGGACTTTGTTTGCTAAGTGGTACTTCTTGTCAGTCGTTTATTTATTGATCGAGGCTTTATTTTAGTGTATGAATAAGAAATAGAGTTTTACTTAATGTTAGGATGCACTATGGGGGATGATATAATCTTTGAGATAATAGGGATGATGACAATTTTTTTCTGTTATTATATCGATGGACCGCATAATAATAGAAACATTGGTAAAAAAATTACTCCGTTAACATTAAAACTCACAGATATTTTTTAATTCTAAAACCACATTAATGGACTTTCCCAAAAACGGTTCATACAAATGGCTACCTAGTTATGACGTCACGCATCAGTAATTAGTACGCATAGTTTGTGAATTTTGTACTACAACTATATTAAATGTTGCGTTTACTAAAACGGTTTTATAGCAAATTGCTTGCTGTTGCTTTAAATTGTATGTGTTATCCTTTTGTTAACAAATTTTTGACAATTAATGTACTTTAAAAATGGACTTGCCCATCTAACTTTGAAGACTAATAAAATTCATAAAACATGAGTTTTCGAGCTGAGAGTAAGCACATCGTTATATTTAACCCAGATTTGTAATAATATGAAATAGTTCTTACGATTTCAGGACCCAGTCATGATGCCTATTGTGGACATATATTTTGTCACAATGGATTGCCGACAATATTAATTTTATTAATTTCGTTTATTTATTTTTCATAGATTGAGTTCGTTTCTTATAAGCTTTGATTACCTTTTTTCAGATGTATTTTTTTGGAACAGACGAGTTCTGGAGTGGAGACCGTGTCTTGGCAAGTATAGCGTAGGACGCCCTCCGGCCCGATGGACCGACGACTTACGAATGGTCGCTGGTGGAAGCTTGATGAGAAAGACGGAGGACCGGTTATCTGGCGCAAAATGGGGGAGACCTATGTCCAGCAGCGGACTGCGATAGGTTGAAGATAGAGAGAGAGTTCGTACGTAGGTTGACAGCTTATAAAGTAACCAAAAGGAAAAATAAGTACAGGAGCTTTTTGAAAGAAGAAAGAAAAAAAACATTTATATCACCACAAAATTGTACAATGACATAACAAGGACAATACAACAAAACAATTAAAAAAGAGAAAAAAAAAAAAAGAACATAACATTAATTAAAATTTTGTGTCATAAGGCCCTGTCTCAGCTTATGCTGCCGTGTCTGTGCGGTTATATAATATTAAACAGAAGTGGACAGACACGATAGCGCTGTATTCTGCCAGAGCCCAAGTGACTATGGATCTTGATTTCATTTCATGCTGTCTGTCAATGTTGCAAAAGTATTTCATATATATATATAATATATGAAATACTTCTACTATATATAAAAGAAATTTCTTTCTATTTATTATTATATGGCTTATATTTTATCTATCTATATATATATATAAGATAAAATATAAGCATATAAATAATAATAAATAGAAAGAAATTTCTTCCAGCTGACCAAATTATATTGCTTGCGTTTTTTAACAAATCGCAATGTGGTTATGGCAGATTAGAATAGTAAAATCATCCATAGCTCATCAGATTTCAAGGTGAAGTGGTAGTGGCTGTCACGTACGCCGCAAAACCGATGGTCCAGGCGAGTTCTGTACTGGCGACTGCGCAAGCGTCACGCCCAATGGACCGACGACTTACGAAAGGTCACTGGCTGGATGAGGAAAGGACGACCGGGATATCTGGCGCAAAATAGAGAAGATTTATTTAGGTAGTGGACTGCGATAAGTTGAACAGAGAAAAGTAATTACAAAATTGGTGAAGTCGAAAGTGACAACGCAGAACCCGCTTAGCTTTGCTAATGCACACCCCAAAGGGATAGAACTCGGGGCCTCCTTGTGTGTTTCCCGAGCATTTCAACTTACAACCTGGCCGTCTTCAAGGCAAGAGTGAATAGGCAGTTTCTAGACAAGCATGATCCATTCTCGGCCGCATCATCACTTACCATCCGGTTAGATGGCGGTCAAATGTCTGTCTCTCTTTTCAACCTATCGCAGTCCACTGCTGGACATAGGTCTCTATTTATGCGCCGAAAGTGGAGGACCGGGATATCTGACGCAAAATGCTTGTCTATGGAAGATAAAAAATTAATAAAAAGTGACCGTATCCAGTAAATCAGCCAATCTTATTTCTGAAACACAGATATAGTAAAATAATATCTGTTGTAGCATGAGAGATAATTAAGTTTGAGCTTCCCATGCAACCAACCTTCACGTTCCCTCTAGCAGTTCAGCAAGCATTTGGAGTCACTTAGATTTTTACAATTCAGATGTCCTCAACCATAAGCCGCCCCGTCTAAATAATTAATTCCTTTCAGCACCGCGCTGACGCGGCGTAGTCATTAGTGCAAGTTTTTATTCAGACTAGCTGTGCCCGCGGTGTTACCTGCGGTGAATATTCTCCCGCAGTAAAACATTATCTAAAATAGCCTACCAAAGCCACGATAGAGCGCGCAGCGCACACTACGCGCGGCCGCCGTATGGTAGAACTTTTTTTTTTTAATTAAAAGGGTTTTTCGAAAATAAACGTTGCGCACATTTTTCCTTATAACATCAACTACCTTTCATAAAAAGTTCCGTCCAAATTGGTTTAGAAGCACTTCGAAGGTTGCCCGAAACAGACAGACAATTTTTTATAAAATGTTTTTTCAGCGTATTTACCGCATTTATTTTTTAATATGGACGAAGAAAAAAATTATAATTGAAATATTACAAACAGACACTCCAATGTCATTTGTGTATGTAGATTACGGACGCGGCTCATTTAAAAATTAAACATTCCAGCAAAAATGCACTCGAAAGCTGCGCCGGGTTAATGAATGCGGAATGCACGAAGCATCGGCAAGGACGGTGCGGTTCCACTCTCAATTGAGTTGTTAAATCAACTACGAAATGGGAACATATTTTTCAGGATTATGCTTTAACGGTAGAAGTATTTAATCATCGTTATTTCAGCCCTATTGAGGGCGTAGGTTCAGTTGGCGAACACGCAAGCTACGCAAGTCGTCTTTCCTTCGGAAAAGTGTTCGCCGGCGTTATATTTGCTGATTTTAAACATTATTTCAAGATATGATTAGATCTCTTTCATTAACTAAGGTTAATAAAAGAAAGCTTTTGACAGTATTTTGCCAATCCTTCTTATAAGCGGGTAATATTATGGCAAAACTTCATTATCGTGGGAAAGGCTCTGAGTTGACCGATAAACTATGACGCACTTTTAAAGTAAATAAACTAAAATATCTACAAAGTTGCGGGTAAAGGTTAACTTAGTAATTTCTCTTCAAAAAATAAACTTTAAGCATTAACGCGCTAAGCATGAAGAACTACCGAATTATTTCACGTCAAAACTCTCACAGGTTAGTTGCAAATATAGCGTCACGGGTGGTGCGCATTTTGCATTCTGCATAATGTGCAATGCTTATGCACCAACGGCTTCGGCAGTTAGCTAGGCTACTGGTGATTATTTAATACATTCGTTGCCAACCTTTTTAATAATAAATTAAATCAATTTTCGAATAAATGTTTTGCGTTGATTCTTCTTTCCTATGCCATGATTCAAATAAACTTCACTGACCCGTTATATCTTCATTATCATCATACAGATCACCTTACGAGATTCATTCATGACCAGCAGCAAAACCAGCGCGTTGAAGAGGAAACTAACGAGCATATGTTTCATCTGGTGGTCAATGACGCAGCCGCGTTTTTTAAGAGAATTTGTATGCAAAACCCGAAATGAGTTGACAGCCCTTTAAAAGAGTTAACGCTATAAGATACATGGTGCACACTCGACACTTCTGTCATTAAAAAACTAATCATTAAAATCTGCTACTATGTTTTGAAGCTATTAAGCCACACACACTTACAGATACAAAGGTATGTCACTCATTCATTACCCAATTGTCATTGCGTCGTAATTAAAACCAGGTGAAACAGTTATCGAAAAAGGTTGCCCACCGCTGACACGGGCAGCCATATGCAGACGGGCGACGTCGCGTGCGCGAAACATTAACAAAAGCCTTTGTTTGTTTTGTCGCGAAAAACTGGAACGCGAATTATTATTCGGGACGTATTTTGTTCCATTAATGCGCCCGGTTGTTCCGCGGAACACTGGACGGTAGTTTGAAATTTAGAATGGGAACTCATTTTTCATATGGCTCTGTAAACGCGGTAACACGGATATTGGCCGTCCAACTTCTGACAATGAGGTTAAAATACGTGTTAGGTGAGTGGTCAAAGAATACAAAACCACAGAAGGGATAATATATTTAAACGTGGAAGTGCCATACTTTGGGACAAACGGTTCGGTAACCCGCTAGCCGCCCTTTGATATCAAAATATCGATTAGGCTACATCCGTATTGGTTTTAAGGGAAAAGTTATGGAGGCAGGATGAATCGGTATCCACGCGTCAAGTAAAGAGTGATTTCTTACTGAGTTTGTGGATTTTTTTTATTGCGGTCAGTAGACCACAGTCCGAACCAATGTTACCATGTAACGTTCTTAAAATTATTTTATGTTATTTAAAGACCTAAACTGAATAAACCTACTATCCACAGATACTATTATCTGTAGATATTATATGATTTTTAGGTTTGCTGGAAGAAATTCCATTTGGAATTTTTTTTTTATTGAACAGGAGGCAAACGAGCATACGGTTCACCTGATGGTAAGTGACACCGCCGCACATGAAGATTTGCAGGAATATTCTTGCCTTTAAACCTTTTTTGTAGTCTTTATTTTTCAATCATCATGTTTGTATAAATAATCAATAATATAAATAAGTACTAATTAAATTTTGGTGTATTAGGCGATTGATTGTTTTTAAATATCATGCTGATTTAATTTTTAGTTAATTTCCCTGTATTTTTTAATTTTTTAGACGTTATAGAACCGATGGATCTATGTGCACTCTAACAGGATCCCAAACAAATGCATGACACTGCATTTTATACAAAAGCAACGTATTTCCAGCGCACCGCATCCAACGCACTACAAATCGATTGCACACCGTAAAAAAACGCGGTGAGGCTTGCGTTGCGTACAAACGCTGTCCGTAGGGTTGCTACCAAAATGTACGACTGAAGTTATATTTTTATCCCGATAGTGTAGGGATTTTCCATATATCGCAAGTGTTTCGGAAGGCAGGTTGGCCCCGGATACTATCAAAAATGGTTACAATACTTATATACTATCGGTCACCCAGCATCAGACGTGTCAGCAGCATCTCAGTGACGGGCGAAGGACAGTGTTCGTGGAAAATAATCAGAGGTCCAGTTATTGATTCCCACCAACACTGCAACTGTCCTGATGTGGCGTATCAGTCACTACTAGGTTAGCCAACTGATAGTCCCATTTTGATCATAATTCTTGAAAATTTTTCTTCTTCTTCTCTCTTCAACGTGTTGCAGTTTACCGCTGGAAATAAATCTCCTCACGATAGTGTAGGGATTTTCATAATTTCCATATTTGATAGTACTTACTCATGAAAGATAGGCCAGATATCCCGGTCTTCTGCTTACCACCACACCACAATCTCTCCAATATTTCATGTCATACATATTACCTAATATTTTAGTGTCCTATTCTGTATAGTGCATCGTCCGGTTTCTGTATGCACTTTTAATAAACGCCGGCTCTCCTTTCCGGATTTCATTTCGATGTACAGCCTACATTCCGAGCTGTAGTGCTGTCGAATACAATCCGCTGCATAATAGATTCCCTGTATGCAGCTAGGGCTGTCTCAGAGTATTAACAATCATGTATTAAGTGTACAGATTCAAAACTACTGGTCTCTATCTCTCTCTTCAACCTATCGCAGTCCACTGCTGGACAAGGGTCTCCCCTATTTTGCGCCAGACGTCCCGGTCCTCCGCTATTCTCTTCCAGCCTCCACCAGCGACCTTTCGCAAGTCATCGGTCCATTTGGTCGGAGCGCATCCTACGTTACGCTTGCCAAGACGCGGTTTACTCACAACCTTTTCTTTGCTTCAAAAATCAGAGACAAGGTTTAGGCGCGTGATATCACACGTACTGAGGACCCAGATTTATACCTGGTAATAACTAGCTACAATGCCCTCATACCGTAACACAAAAGTGCAAAACACTCCTACTTTATCCCAGTGGTACCTAGACGACTCACTATCGAGTCTACCATCGTTCGCCAGCAGTGGCGTGGATTTATTGCCCGGTGAAGCTGTAAGGGCCATCTGCGGCCAACAGCAGTTGTCAGTTCGAAAAAAACGCCATATATGCTAATAAGCAGTGCATACGCTGTGCGTGCTAACCGGAAAATTGCCAACACATTAAACCATCATCGTCATAAATGATTTCCACTTATTCGCCCATTTTCCTCTACATATTGAAATCTGTGATCTGCTGTCAACAACAGCACTTAATTTGACAAAAAAAGTTTTTATTGTTTTTCGACGAGTGTCGCTTACTTTGCATGCCCTACTATTAGTCAAAGCCAAAGTCAAAATTCATTCATTCAAATTAGGCTTACAAAAAGTACTTCTGAACATAACCTCTGTTCACACAACTGTTCGCCAGGTTGTAGCAGCTTGCTCTGTGTTCTCGAAATCGAAAGGTTTAAAAGGGCTTCTGATAAATCACAAAACAAATTAACGGGCACCACCCCTGTATGAAGTGGGGTAGTAAAATTTGGAGAGCGTGCGGTTTCGAGTGAAATACGGGCCGCGACACGCAATGGGTACCTGCAGATTTACAATGCTAGTGATGTGAAATAGGAATGCATTGTGAAACCTCATAATGCTAATTTTCTTCTTATCGAGTCGATATGGATACACACAGTTACCATATTTACATACAGTTAAATATGGTAATGTGACTAATATCCAGAGGTCCCGGAAACCGAAAGAAGATGGACAGTAAGAAGATGTGACTCATGAACTATTTTTTTTATACACAATTCGATAAGTAAATATCTACAGACGTTTACCTATAGAATAACACAGCGCCATCTCATTTTATTATAAGCAATGAGCTTGTACTATGGGTACTAACAACTTAACACTAGCCTAAGCTTAGTTTAGTATTTTAATCGTTTTTTATTATATTTTTTTGACGTTCATAAGTGCTTTTTGTAAGCCTAATTTGAAATAAATGTTTTTGACTTTGACTTTGACTAAAATGCTACAATACACAGGGCTACCCGCACAGCATACGATTTATGAAAAGTATGAGTTGGCGCGATACCCACCACGCGGGCCTTATGCGGTTTTGTAGCTGTTAAAGACTACCATACTAAGATTATAGCCTGGATTATAGCCTGCCAAACGAAGCACGGAATCATCGTTCAAGAATGAACGTCACAAAACGGACAAAGAATAGCAAACAGCTTATAAAATGTTTGTCATAAAAAAAAACAACTGACATACGCATAGCGCCATCTTGTCCCAAACTAAGCATTTGGCGTGTAATATGAGTACTAAACATCGGATATATATATATTTTTTTGGTTAATATAGTATGTTTACATACATATTATTGTCTCGAACATAACACGCGCGTAGACAGTAGATTCATGTATTGTGTGATTTGAGTTTCCACCCGTGCTACGTACGACCACTTATACATAGAACACACACAGACCAATTCAAACAGACATGTCCATGCACACAAATGTTTGTACTGCCCGGGGACCGAACCCGGAATCCTTGGTGTAAGAGCCGTAGTCTCATTATACCAAATGGGTCGTCACATAAAACATGAAAAAGAACGGGTACTTAACCATTTTTATTATAATATATTCTGGAAAGTTCAAGAAACACGGACGCAGACATTGAGCCGGTAAATCTCGACCGTAGAGCGGCTAACTAGTAACTTTAGCAAAACGACGACTCCTCAACAGTGTTATGAGTAGTGCTGCCAGGTGTCCCGATTTGCGCGTGACGTTCCGATTTTTAGGGATCTGAGAATGCGATCAGGACGCTAAATGTCCCGATTAATTAAATTTTCAAAGGATTCATTAAAAATATATATATTTATAAAAGTATAGATTCGTGATATGCTCACAAAACAACCGAAAAAAGTGTTTCGAATGCAGCGACAGCACACATACACATTTATTTCGAAAGACAGTATATTTGCCTACAACTATATTCTCTTTGGCGGTTCGTTTTCGAGGCACAGGTGGCGTATCTACCTATATTTATACATAACTTTTACTAATTACATCACTGTCAAATTCAAAATGGCTCGTCAACAGCGTCACATCACATTTTTTATTGTTACCAGTCCCGATCTAAAACCTCAAATCCCGATTTTTTGACCTCGTGTCCCGTTTATAACAAATTGAAACTGGAAACACTAGTTATGAGTGAGCTAAAAACTGTGGAAGTTCCGAAGTAAGTTAGGACCAACTAAGCCGCGGTGTGGTCGCGGAGTGAAGAATCACGATCCGCACTTTGAATACTTCCTGACTTGAAATTGCTGACATAATACTTAGTTTTCACGACCCATGTGGTGTAATGTCGTCGGTGGCACAATGGTGTGGACTGATGCACTTATACCTGGAGGGCTAAGGTTCAAATCCCGCCACGTACCAATGTGTTTTCGAATTTTCGAAATTATGTGTACGTTGTCCGACGCTCTTACGGTGAAGGATAACATCGTGAGGAAACCTGCGCACGCCTGCGAAGAGATTCAAAGGTTGTGCGTGAAGTCGTTCAAGCCGCACTGGGCCCGCGTGGCTAGTCGTCCACTATGGCCTATACGCTATATGGGTATGCTCGTGCCCCTCGGTGGGGAAGTTTAATGATGATGATGTGGTGTAATTGGTTGAGATTTGGCGTCTACACCAAAGGGTTTGATTCCCGAACTAATAATATTGGTATGTGGAGGGATTTGAACCTGCTCCATCCGGAGTGTAAGGCAACAGTCTTTAATGAGCCACTGACGGTCTACAGATGCAGTATTCTTTAAAAATATACCACAAAGAATGCGTGTCACCACACACTGCATGCTTGTATGCATGCGTTCTAGTGCACTGGCAGACGCAGCGATGTAGGTCAACAAGGAACAATTCAGTCGAGCGCCGAAACTTGCAGTCAATATCTTTATATATAAATGAAATCGGGTTGTCTGTTTGTAATATTGAGATAACCGTTTTTTACTACATGCGTATAATTATATTGACGGTACATACTAAATAACATTTTATAAAAATGAAAGTTTCTTTTTCAGGTAATTTCTAAAACGGCTGGACTGATTTTGACGGGACTTTTTTTGGCAGGTAGCTGATGTGATAAAAAAAATGTAGGCTACTTTTAGTTTAAACGACATTTTATTTTAGTAATATAAAGTTGACCTGGTTACCTTAACCAGCGGGTAGCAGATGGATGTCAACTGCTAGGGATCAGCCCGCCTGGAAATCATTAAGCCTTTGTTCAGCAGTGGACAGCTTAGGCTGTGATGATGATGATATAAAGTTATGTTGTACCGTAATTGTTGTATACTTACGAACATACTTACGAAGCGATTTTAATAGTTACTACGGGAAAATATGCTATATCGCAAGAAACACCGCAAGGCACAGCTAGTCTAGAATACAGCTGGAATCGTTTTCCCGCTGACAAATCGCCTCGTAGATTCTATTTGTGCGAGATTGGGTTTTGATTTTTGACCTAGATCTTGATTAGGATTCCGGTCTAGTTGTAGAGTCCGTTTACTGAGATGACTATATCCGAATATGTTTCTCTCTCTCTCTCTTCAACCTATTGCAGTCCACTGCTGGACATAGGTCTCCCCCATTTTGCGCCAGACATCCCGGTCCTCCGCCTTTCTTATCCAGCTTCCACCAGCGACCTTTCGCAAGTCGTCGGTCCATCGGGCCGGAGGGCGTCCTACGCTACGCTTGCCAAGACGTGGTCTCCACTCCAGAACTCGTCTGCTCCAACGGCCATCGGTTCTGCGACATACGTCACCAGCCCACTGCCACTTCAACTTGCTGATCCGGCGGGCTATGTCGGTAACTTTAGTTCTCTTAGAAATTAAATCATTTTTAATCTTATCCCTAAGAGAGACTCCAAATATGTTTATGAAATTAAAATTTATATACAGTGATTTTATAACTTGTACATAAGTATAACATGATAATACATTTGTTTATTAATATATGTAAACATTAGTGTTTTGTTAACTAATAAAATATATTTAAAATTAAAATTTAAGTACAAAAATTTTAAACAAACATTAGTATTTTGTTTCATCATCATCAGCTCATTGAACGTCCCTACCGAGGCGCACGAGCCTACCCGTAAGGGTGTTTAGTCCTTAGTCGTCCACGCGGGCCCTGTGCGGATTGGACGACTTCACGCACAACCTTTGAATCTCTTCGCTGACGTGAACAGGTTTCCTCACAATATTTTCCTTCACCGTGAGAGC
This sequence comes from Leucinodes orbonalis, assembly GCA_019425675.1. Taxonomy (NCBI): domain Eukaryota; kingdom Metazoa; phylum Arthropoda; class Insecta; order Lepidoptera; family Crambidae; genus Leucinodes; species Leucinodes orbonalis. The sequence goes on from PQWD01001730.1 coordinate 67,343, forward strand.
GTCGGATAACGTATTTCGAAAATTTGAAAACAAATTGGTACGTGGCGGGATTTGAACCTCAGCCCTCCCGGTAGGAGGGAAATAGTCCACACCATTGAGCCACCGACACAGTATTTTGTTTACTAATAATGAATTAACATCACATTGTAGATCAATGATATCCTGTATATATTATAATGGTAGATACGCCACCCGTGCATCAAAAACGAACCGCCGAAGAGAGTACAGTTTGTACTCTTTTGTTTAGGTTAACAAGTTCGAAATTCGAAATATGTGTATGTGTGCTGTCACTGCATTCGGAACACTCTTTTCGATTGTTTTGCGAGCATATCACGAATCCATACTTTTTCACATCATTGATGTAGATAGCAAATATTGGACGCGTTGGGGCGCATTTTTACAAATGAGAAATTTCTCAAATTCTACTTCGAAACATGAAGCTTACCTCAATAATGACTTGAAAGAGTTAATGCACAAGTAATAATAAAACGTGCTTAATTTTAAACCTCTTTCAGTTTTCTAAGGATTCTCGTCTACAAATATAACGTCAAAAGGTGTAAGAAAAATCCCTCCTCGTGGTATAACTAGACATGTTCCAGCTTAGTGTGCAGTTTTTGTTCGTATTCGGTAAGGGAAGATCCTGTGATTTTTAGAGAAAATGCTATGTTGACGTATGACTGGAGGTGCTTGACTTACTCAGCTACATAATAGTGGTGTTAAATAATTATTTTCTTCAATATTTGACTTATGTTGTTAAATTTATATTAGACTTCTTTTAGACTTTTTTTTACATTATCTAAAAGTTCTGCAATTTGTCAGTACTCTTACTAAGAAACGTGTCAGGAACGTCAAATACAGGATTTCCATAATTTGGAGTCCACTCGCTAACAAACGCATGCTCTTTGTTTTCCCTGTTCGTTTATAAAATTATTAAAGTTTTTAAAACAACTAGAAAAAAATATTTTTAGCTTGTTTCAGTCTTTTCTTCACTTATATGTGTGGATTATTCGCTAAATATACGTGGATAACGGTGTTGGTTTTTACATTTACCTGTACTACAAATGTACTTTGTAAACCTACAATGTGTAAGTGTTTGTTATTTTATTCCGAATAAATACAATAAAATAAAATTGTCATTAAATTATTTCAGCAAATTTAAATAAAAATTAATTAATGTCATATAACTCACAAATTAAAGACTTTGTGTTAACGCCTTAAATGATAAAGCAAAACCGCAAAAAGTGGAGTCCCAGTAAGACGTTACCCTTAGGTGAAAGACAGTTTCTCACAAGAAACGAAAGCCAGCTCGTCAGTGAGGTTACTGACGCCACGACTGTTTGATTCTCGAAGAGGAGTCTTGTAAAAACATTCAAAGAGAATACAGAGACGAAATTTATATTTCGAATCGCTGAAATGATGTGTATTAGTTTTTTTATTTTTTAAGTGATACGCCTGGCCATGACAGAGCGGTATTAAAGGAGACCAACAACTGATATAGTTATTTTTCTCCGTCAATGCCGCACTGCGCCCGACACCAGAGACAACATATGTTAGATCTCTTATAACCGGTAATTTTACAAGCTACAGCCCCCTCATCCCAAACCACAAAAGTGCATAACACTTCTGTTTCACGGGACTATATCTGGCACTGCGGTTGTACCTACCTAGACGACTCAGTATCGAGTCTACCACCTTGTTAAAGTCAAAACAATTAACTGAAATACTATTGAATATCTTGGTTCGTTAATGAAGCATTAATGAGAAATGACAAGAACAAGTTTTAACTGCAAAGGTATTTTATTACAATTTTTTGGTGCCATACATGTGGGATTGTTAGAATTAAAGGCGGTTTACGTTTTCAAACTTATATTTGCTTTTTAAAGAGTATAATACGTCTTATATAATTTAACCACGTCTTAGTTCGTCGACTGTCATCCATATTCTATTTCTGACTCCTCGCTCCCTTATATATTATTTCACTCACTCACTCGTTGACTTCACACGTTCCATTTCACATTATGATAGTTAACAATAGCATCCCACATACATATAATAATTGTGCTCATAAGGGCTGTCTTTGAGGCTGGCTTACCTCTTGTTTATGTATGGTCCCCTAGTACTTTTTTCCAAATCATTTTAATATTCCTAAGAGTAAGTAATACTCATGTAAAGTGCTTGCCATGGGAATATTACAATATGGTTATTGTAGAGTTGATTAAGTTATAAGTTTTATTAGCGGTGACGAGTGGGTTTTTTTAAATTAATTCCCACTCGTCAATGGGGGGGACAAAGCTAGGGGGTGACGAGCGGGAACTACCCTACGTATCTTGTGTCATGTCATTTAAATTTAACTGAAGCAAGATATCACTGTTTCACTACATGTATCTTGAATCAAAAAATATTAACTTAAAATTAAATACAATAATTGATCTAATAACACGTTCCTTTCCATTTTACTTTACCGTATGTTTCCAAGGCACAATCACCGGCATGCCAAGCTGGTGATCGATGGGGTTAACCTGAGGCCACTCAATGCAAAAGAAACCCATTGTGGGGCAATCGGCGAGTGGCTTCGGTTCTTGCTGGGTTTCCCATTAGTATCGTTCGCTTGGCAAAATTTGCTATAGGCAAAATTTACTGAAGAGTCGGTGGCTCAATGGTGTGGACTGTTGCCCTCCTACCGGGAAGGCTGAGGTTTAAATCCGCCACGTACCAATGTGTTTTCGAATTTTCGAAATTATGTGTACGTTATCCGACGCTCTTACGGTGAAGGAAAACAACCTGCTAAGAGATTCAAAGTTGAGGTCGTCCAACCCGCACTGGGCCCGCGTAAACGACGGAGGCTAAATAAGTTAACATACATTTTAATTCAAGTGTGGTCCAAAATTAAAGATAAAATAACCTTAGAAAGTTAGTTTTTTTAACCCAATAGTCATCATCATCATCTCATTAAACGTCCCCACCGAGGGGGCACGAGCCTACCCGTATAGGGTGATTAGGCCTTAGTCGTCCACGCGGGCCCAGTACGGATTGGACGACTTCACACACAACCTTCGAATCTCTTCGCAGGCGTGCATGAAGGTTTTCTCACGATGTTTTCCTTCACCGTAAGAGCGTCGGATAACGTACATATATTTTTCGAAAATTCGAAAATACATTGGTTCGTGTCGGGATATGAACCTCAGCCCTCCCGGTAGGAAGGCGACAGTCCACACCACTGAGCCACCGACGCTCTAATAAAAAATAAAAATAAAAAATATTCGTTGAAAACTTCCAATATATATCAGTATTTACGCTTTCCAATATATACTCGAGTTTGTATTAATATTGATACCAAAGCAAGACAACAGTCTCGTCCCATGTCTCAGTTAACTGATGCTGAGACATCCTCGGTATTCACAGTCGACTGAATAAACCCTTATTGGAGTAAGGATGTCCAATTGTCCGCGGCTCGCGTCTCCGCCTTAGTTACACAGCACTGTCTGCCAACGTCTACGTGCAGAGCCACGGGCTCTCAAACTGGAGATTTTTCCAAAAATATGTATAAATAAATGTATGTTTTTCTGTTCAACATATCAATATCGCAGTCTATGAATGTTTAAAATGTATCTTAACTTAGTCAATAAAAATGTTTCTTTCTTTCTTTCTATGAAGATGGCGGAAACCTTATATTTAGCTTACAATGTGATTGTCTAAATGTAGTACGAGTATTCTTGCATCGGTCAAAGTATGAGCCTGGGCTTTTTTAAATTTAAAAGTGAAAACGGATTTTCAATTAATAATCACTAAAATTAAGCACGATTTAAAATTTACAAAAATGAATATGTTAACAAGGTTCAAGATATATTATAGATTTTATTTTCTTGTCTTTAACACAACAACGAAAATATGTTTTTTATAATCGACGTCCACTGCTAGACTAAGTCTGAAATCGTGACACGTTTTCGTGACAAATCTGTTACTCAGAACTTTATACAAAGCAAACTTCGTCCTTAGTAATGTTTGAGAGCCGTGTCCAAGAACATCAATACATGCAAGATAACAAGTGTCGTGTCGTCAGATCTGTGTCGACAAACGGTGTCTAGACTGGGAATCGGACGTTACAAAGGTACAACTACCTTCAAATGATGGCAGGATTTTATCTTTAAACGCCTTAGTTCCACGACGAGTACAATGTAGGAACTAAGACGGTCTGAAGAGGAAATATATTGTACCGATTACAAAATAAGGATTACAATTAAGACGATTTATTTTGTGACCACGTTAAATGACGTTTTTTTTTTTTTTTTTTTAAGTACTTCAAGAACCACAGTCACTCGATGAATGGTTGGCCTTATTCGGTTTAGTCCAATGACAAAACATTTTTTATCGATATCCCCTTGGACAGACTATAAACTAACTTTGTAGACGCACAATCTTAATCAAAAAGTGTCCGCGGCAAAACATCTAAAATGTACATGGGCGGCGGTGACATTTACCATCAGATGAGCCGTTTGCTTGCTATAGCATAAAAAAATCTGCTCATCGTGTTGTTTGGATATAATTTTCATTCAGTTTCATTGTAGTATGCTCGTGTTTTATGAATTTTGTACCCTTTCGGTGACACGTTAAGGTATATATACAATTAATAATTTTATGTCATAAATATAACAATAACTACACATATGTGTCATGGGGCTCGGACATTTTTTGGTTGATGTTTCTTCGTTTTTGTGCATATAGTTAGTTTGATGTTTCTCTAAGTGTCATCATCATCAGCTCATTAAACATCCCCACCGAGGGGCACGAGCCTACCCGTAAAGGGTGATTAGGCCTTAGTCGTCCACGCGGGCCCAGTGCGGATTGGACGACTTCACACACAACCTTCGAATCTCTTCGCAGGCGTGCATGAAGGTTTCATCACGATGTTTTTCTTTTCTCTAAGTGTAACCCCAATTAATACTAGACAGATCATAAAGTAGTCGCCTTTACGTTTATGGTGACGACCCACACATTAATTCTTTCTGTAATGGGATGACGTGCCAACTCAACGCCAATTCTAAAGCAGCATTTCATTTAATTAGTGTACAGGACGGTCAGAACTCTCACCTGATGCCAAGTGATACGACTGACCATGACAGAGCAGCATTGAACAAATCTTCTTTTCCTATGACGATTGTAGTCCTCTTCTAAATTCTAATCTTAATTCAGCTCTTCTTCCATTACGTCCAATCAACGCGATGCTTTAGCAGAAACTGCCACATAAGTAGTTTTTGCTCACTTTTCAGTGGAAGTATTTTTTCCCAGTTTAGCTTTGCTTAGTTCACTGAGCTTAGTTATCACTAAGTTTAGAAGATAGCGGACGACCGGCTTAAAGGTAATGTTAAAAAAATAGATTCGATTTTCACAAACTGTTTACCAGTCGATATAAAAGCAATTCTCATAAAGTTAAAATAAAAATGATAAATTAACCCGAAAGCATTTGAGTTTGTACCCAACGGTGCATCTACGCAAAGTCTTCGTATCCACTCTCGCAATCTCGTCAATAAGTGCACCCTGAAAGCTTTCCCCCGGGATCGCGAGCCTCCAATTTATGCGATGTCCCACCACTGAAAGATGCACAGCTCCATTCATAGATTGATACCTGCATTTCTGTCTGAACAGGGCATTTTGTAAAGACCTATTATTTATTAGGGAGCAGAATTTTGCGCGACCTCGATTAGAGACACTAATTTGATAAATAAAAATAAACTAACGTCAGATACGGGAATAAATCTCAGGGCATATAAGAACTACAATAAACTGACAAATGGTGACTAAATCAAAAATACAATAAGAAGATATTCAATGATTTTTGAGGTTAGTGTGCTAGAACTTGCAGCTTTTAGAAGAAAATAAAACTCACCACCACCAACGAACTAGTAACCGACATAGTTGCTCCGGTTAAAAGTTGAAGTGGCAATGGGCAGGCCATTTAGCCAAGAGAACTGATAACCGTTGAGGAAAAGTGGTTCTTAAGTAGAGACCACGAACCAGAAAGCGCATCGATAGACGTCCACCAGCAAGATGAGGGAATGACATAATTAAGCTGGTTTTTCCAATTCGCTGGTTGCAAGTCACTTCAAACCAGTTCAGATGGAAAGCATTAGACGAGGCCCATGGATGGTTCAGCAGTGAATAGTCCAAAATCTTAAATGATGGATAATAAAATAAATACAATCTTATTAAGCTTACCTTTTTAAAATGTCGTTCAAGGATGTAAAGAAACATTAATAATATATTGTTCAAGAAAACCAACATGTCATACCTACAAATATATACGAAACAAAATGTGTTTAACATGTGCACTAAGGTATATAATTTGACGACCCATTTGGTGTTGCGGTTGAGAGGTCGATAGCAAACACCAAATTTAGTAAGTGAAAAGCGATTTTTTAGTGTAAAGGACTATTTGAATCATTAATTACTTCAAAATTGTTATTATTAACCCATTCACTTTACTTCATGGTTTTTAAAATATTAATAATGCCATCCTATAAATTATTGATGTTGTATTTATTTATCATTTTTATTTTCACTTAAACCCACATGTGTTTTATTATTTGCATGCCAGTACATAGGCTGAATACATGCTCGATAATTATATAACTTATCAACTTGATTTTCTTTTTATATACTGGCAAATAGATAAAAAAAACAACATCAGTTAGAAAAACTGGAACACTTTTCAAAGATGTTATCCATTTATGCGAGCGAGGCCTTTATGCTATAAACCATCGGTTAGCAAACCCTGTCAATATTTCACGGAGACCGTTCGCTTTTAGTGCAAACATGAGAGCAATTGAAAAATAAAGCCTTTCAGGAACACTCCGCCGGGGTCATTGGTTTGAGAGCCTTTAGCCTGGCGCTCGCTACGGTCATGTTTCCAAATTATAAAACGCAAAGGGGTCCAATGTCAAAGGGGTTGTTTTCAAATAAAGTGCATGATATTTTTATAGCTTTATTGAAGTACTAGACCCGCGGGGATGACTATGGCCTAAACACCCTATACGTGCCCCTTGGTGTGGACATCTAATGAGCTGATGATGATAGAAGTATAGACTATAAGATTTACGAATACGTAACGTGTAGTATACGAGTTGATGGAAATGGTTGTTCGAAAATATTTTGTTTTATAAAAACGCGTTTTATACGCGTGTAACTGTTTTAATCCATCCTATATCAGCGACTTATTGCAAGTTCTTAAATATTTTATTTTACGTATGTATACTTCGCGTTTATCTATGCGTTTTGTGACATATTGTTGTGTTATACGTATTAAACATAATGAGTTGTTTTTGTTCATCGCCAAGCCAGTAAATGTTCTGCACAAACCTCACCGATGACAGAGTGTTTAAAGATATTTATTACCCGCCGAAACTGGCGGGGAAATGTATCAAAATTCAATTGACGATTTCACCGCTCGCTGCATTCTCTTTTCCAAAATTAATTACCTTAAAATTGGTCGCAATAAAAGCGAATGGAAGTCATGATCGGGTCATCACTCGACATTGTAATGGGGGTGCTGTTTGGTTTTAGATCCTCGTAAACTGGTAGCGGTGGAAGTTAACGGCTGGCTATAATATGATTGTGGCCGTTTCGATGGCCGTTATGGCGGGACTTCTAAGAATTCGATCGTGTCAAAGGTCAAGTTTGTATTTCGACGGTTATATTGTTGATAAACATATTGTATGAGGAATGTTTAACTGGAAGAAACTGAATATGGTTAACAAATCCTGGGATGAACAATAAACTTATGAGATGTGAAATGGCGAAGAAACTCAACAAAAAGGTGTCCGAGCCGCATTACACATAGGTACATAAATTATTTGTTATATTTAGGATAATCATCACCGTAAGAGCGTCGGATAACGTACATATATTTTCGAAAATTCGAAAATACATTGGTACGTGTCGGGATTTGAACCTCAGCCCTCCCGGTAGGAAGGCGACAGTCCACACCACTGAGCCACCGACGCTCGATTTAGGATAATAAAATTATTTATTTAAATTTTGACCTTAGGATACAAAATAAAAAATTGGCCAAGCGCGAGACGACTCGCCCGTGGAGGGTTCCGCAGCAGCAAGTAACATAAAATAAAGTATTTTTTATTTACTTAGGCACATACTACAGCTTTATCATGTAAAATAGTGGTTCACCGTTTATGTCGTATAAAAAAGAAATTACACACCATAAATTGTTCAAACTAAATTTCGTTGTAAGATTTTATGGTTATATACATCATACATTTTTTTTATTTTATCAACCCCATAGTTTAGAAATTAGAGGTGACAAAAAGCACGAGCATACCACTATGCCTAATGACACTTGAAACAGAATGAAACTCTGCCCAAAGGACTCGATAGGCAGAGTTTTGACCGCGGACACTTTTTGTGTGTGATTTTGTATCTTCATCATATAGCTAGTTTATTTTTTTATTTATGTCAAAATCCTTATTTCATTATGCAGTGAATACACGAAAACCTTGACGAATATTTTGTCAAAGCAGCGTTTACTGCAGGTTAAGGTCTCGTTCAATACGTACCGGTATTCTATTGTGAAATACTCTTAGCCTTTGTTTTTACATTCTAAGTGTTGGAGTCCACTGTTGGACTTAGGTATTGAGCATTCTGCGCCAGCCATCTGGGTCCACTGCTTTACTTTAAGCAAGTATTTGGTGACCGGTCTACATGGCCTGAGAACTGAACGTCCTTCACTACGCTTGCTAAATCTACAAGTATGTACACACACAAGTTTATTTGTCCAATATATTTATGTTATTATGAATTGTATGTGTTTTTACGTTTACATATAATTATTTAATTATATTTTTATCTTTTTATTTATATGTAAGTGTGTGTGAGTTTGTGTTTATCTAAACATAAAACTATAATATTAAATCTTTGTTTGATTATATTTTTTAACATTGTTGTATTTAAAAAATTATGATAACTGAATCGTGCAATAGTTATGCATCGCAAAAGAAGTGTATTTTTTCACTATAATTGTAAAAAAACAATATCGTATAATGTCACAGCCAATGATGTAAAAAGTATAGATTCGTGATATGCTCACAAAACAGCTGAAAAAAGTGCTCCGAATGCAGCGACAGCACACATACACATTTTTTTCGAATGAGCGTACATTTGCCTACAACTGTATTCTCTTTGGCGGTTCGTTTTTGAGGCACGGGTGGCGTATCTACCTTTATTTATACAGAATATCATTGGTCACAGCTAAATTAGGATTAGTCCTTGACGTTATTATTGTAACAAAATAGGGTTCGATCCTCGGAGCTATATACGAGTATCGTATACTCATGGATTATGAGCAAATATTGTGCACGCTTGATTGGTTTCTGATCATATGATTGGTAAGTGATAATATATTCTATACATTTGTTTTAAAGTTAAGACTTTGTTTTCATTATAATTAACAAATATTAATTATATTAAAACATGAAATAAACTTAACTATTCTATAAACAACAAATTAAAAACCTTAAAAATTAAATATTTTAACCAAATAATTTCCTATAGATTAGTTTTGCCTTACAACATTACGATGGTGGGACAGCTGGACAGATTTTTAGGGTTCCGTAGCCAAATGGCAAAAAACGGAACCCTTGTAGATTCGTCAAGTCTGTCTGTCTGTCCGTCCGCCCGTCCGAATAACACAACCCCTTTTTCTCCGAAACTATAAGCACTACATTATTCAAACTTTGTACGTATATGTATTCTGTGAAGGAATTTGAATAAATATTAATATATTGTGGGGTTCCCCATACATTGAACTCAAACTCAAAATTTTTATTCATCGTACCCTCACGTGTGGGGTATCAATGTGTAGATCTTAAAAAAATGGTATTGAGGTTTCTAATTGTTTTTTATAAATAGAATAGTTTGCGCGAGAGACACTTCCAAAGTTGAAAAAAGTGTCCCCCCTCTCTAATTTCTAAACTATGGGGTTAAAAATCGAAAAGAACATAAGATATACATAATCTAACAACGAGATTTAGTGAACGAATTCTGGTGTGTAGTTTTTTTTACGTGATAAACGGTGAACCACTCTTTTTTTCATATTAAAGCTTTAGTAGGTGCTTAAGTAAATAAAAATATTTTTATTTTATCTAACTTGTTGCTGCGGAACCCTCGACGTGCAAGGCCGACCGGTTTGGGCAATTTTTTACTTTTATTTCAACGCAAATCTCGGAAACACTATTAAATTATTATGGAAGTGGTTATTTTATGTCGTTATGAGTGTGTTCATGCAATAAACTGCTCACACCGTTATCTCTAAAGTCCGAACGTAAACAAGAGCCTTAGCTATTTATTTGATTGTCTTACTTGTTTTCATTACTAAGCTTTGGCCAGCTCATGATTGAGTGGGCGAATTCGAGTAGTTTCTAACAGCCTTTGTTATTAAATGCTTAATTCACAATACAAGCCCTTAATCTAGGTTTAAAGTGCTGAGTGTAGACCTTCTCACTAAGGGTCTTACATTGTTGGGATATTAGTTTTAGGCCCGTATTCTAAAATTCTTCAACGGTGTGAACTGTTGCCCTCCTACCGGGAGGGCTGTGGTCCAAAACGGATCGAAATTTCGAAATTATATGTAGTCCGATGCTCTTACGGTGAAGGAAAACATCGTGAGGAAACCTTCATGCACGCCTGCGAAGAGATTCTAAGGTTGTGTGTGAAGTCGTCCAATCCGCACTGGGCCCGCGTGGACGACTAAGGCCTAATCACCCTATACGGGTAGGCTCGTGCCCCTCGGTGGGGACGTTTAATGAGATGATGATGATAGCTTAAAGCTGGTCGATTGATTGAGTCTGTAACGATTTACACCAAAGTTGTCACCCGTCCCGATTTTGCCGGGACAGTCCCAATTTCGAAGGCGTTGTCCCGAATCACGATTAGCCTACCGATTTTTGACAACATGCGAAAGGATCAATGAAATAACATCATAAATAACAAACTTACTGAATTATTAAAATCAGATCGTAACAAAAATGAAAACGTAAGAAAAATTAATCGTTTAAATGATTATTAGATTTATATAACAAATATAATATATTGACGACCTATTTGGTATTGCGGTCGAGACGTCGGCTGCAACACCAAGGGTTCCGGGTTCGATCTCCGGGCAGTACAAACTTTTGTGTGCATGAACATGTCTGTTTGTGATGGTCTGGGTGTTTTCTATGTTTAAAATGTATGTATTTACAAAAAATATAAGTATGTTTATCCGTTGTTTAGTACCCATAATACAGACTTTACGCTTAACTTGGGGGCTAGATGGCGCTGTGTGCATGTCAGTGGATATATATTAATTTATTTTGTTTATTTAAAACAATGTTTCATTTTTTTAGATAGTGTTATAATATTAAGATTGGACCTAACTTCACATTTCACTCATTAATAGCCGATCGTCCCGATTTTTTTTTAACCTAAAGGTGGCAACCCTGATTTACACACAAGTACTTAACGGTAATCGGATGCTTACACGGTGTTTAAATAGAAATAGGATTTGTCTGCGCCGTGCGTACTTAAGCTACTTACACGTCAGCAGTAATTGCTAGTATCGATTCCGGTATCACCTCTTTTCATACTAGAGTACCGAGAGAAAGCCTTTAAGATCTTATGACGAATATAGTTACTATCTTAAAATGTTCCAAAACTTTGATATTTTCCACGAGTCCTACCAGAAATTCAAAAGAGAAGTGCTAAGCTTACCTGCTAGGCAGTCTTAGTACCCATAGTCTTACTTTTGTATTGGAATATATAATACTTCTTTGATGTCTTCTTGTTGCTCTTCGTTACTAAAGAATGCTGTGTATCACAGACATCAGAATATACATTAGACTGGACAAGCCGCCAAGTTTATAGGCAGTCCCGTGTCGCAATTTCTTTTCGGTTCTTACCTGTGAAAAGTTATTATATTTCTTGGTAAATTTACTGATTTATTGCGATGATAGCATGTTACAATTGCACAGGATGGCATTTTGGAAAAAAAACGGTAATTTCTTCTAATATTCGTGCGTCTTGACTCGTCTCACAGAGCGTAAACTGGCAGCCAGTGTATGCTCGTTGAGCTTACAGTTGTCGCACTTTAAACGCGGCTTGCCCCATCTCCTGTATTGGGAAATCTGTGCTGTGTATGTACTAGAAAATTATTTAAAATATTTGTGATATTCCTAGTTAAGTATATGTACTGTTGGCATAACTATAAATAAATAAAGATAATTCGCTATACGAGACAAGTAATGACTATATAGCTCATAAAGTCACTACCGAGGGGTACGAGCCTACCCGTAAAGGGTGTACAGGTTGTAGTCGTCCCGCAAGCCCAGTGCGGATTGGCCGAATTCACGCACAATCTTTGAATTTCTTTGCAGGTTTCCTCACGATATTTTCCTTCACCGTAAGTGGCGGAATAACGTATATGTAATTTTGAAAATTCGAAAACACATTGGTTCGTGGCGGGATTTGAACCTGCACCCTCCATGTCGGAAGACGATAGTCCACACAAATGAGCCACCGAATCTCTTTATAAAATACAAGTAATAATTGTAATTAATATTTATATTACCAAAAAGAAAATTTGTATATGAAATTATCTTATTCTAATGACCACAACACTAAGCATATCTTGAATAAGCGAGGAACTTATAATAGTTTGCAAGTTGTACTTTTGGACACACGGTTCACATACATTGAAACGAGAATAATCATCATCAGCACATTAATGTCTCCACCGTGGGGCACGAGCCTACCCGTGAAGGGTGTACAGGCCTTAATCGACGTGGACCCAGTGCGGATTGGCTGAATCGAGAATTATAAAATAAAAAGTTTGTACAATAATTAATTTGGTGCTTTTATCTATTACATTGAATAACTGAAATTCGTGTAAAATATGGTTTGGTTTGGTTGTTTGTTTGGTTGGAGCGTCGGTGGCTCAGTGGTGCAGACTGTCGCCTTCCTACCGGGAGGGCTGAGGTTCAAATCCCGACACGTACCAATGTGGTTTCGAATTTTCGAAAATATATGTACGTTATCCGACGCTCTTACGGTAAAGGAAACATCGTGAGGAAACCTTCATGTACGCCTGCGAAGAGATTCCAAGGTTGTGTGTGAAGTCGTCCAATCCGCACTGGGCCCGCGTGGACGACTAAGCCTAATCACCCTATACGGGTAGGCTCGTGCCCCTCGGTGGGGACGCTTAATGAGCTGATGATGATGGTTTGGTTTGCATGGGTAAAATAAACTTAACGATTTCCTCGGAAGAATAGTTATACCCTTGTGTAATGGTAGTTTTTCTAGCCAGTGTATAGTTGGAAGAAAACTAATGCCCTTTCAAAACAGATGAACGGCAAAGAGTTTTTCTAAGATAATCGGGTTAAATGTTCTAGTTCAATTACCCTATCGTTGTCTTCATACTTATTTCAATTATTATTTAAAGTATTTTTATATTATCTTTGAAACACACGCACATCAGATATTTTGTTAGAAACTGATGAAGGGTAATATAAATCTACCATGAAATGAGTATTGTAAAACAATAAAAAAGTCTACAGAAAAATCCGCGAACATATATATCTATCTCTTATGGATACCCCACAAAAACATTTTTTTTTGTCATTAACTTTCTACAACAAATAATGGCAAATTTTCGAGGCGATTTTAACCAATACAGAATTAATTCTTAACTCATAACATATCTTAAATAAATTGTTGATTAAATATAGATTTTGACCAATACAGCATTAATTCCTATTTTATTAAATACCTTAAATAAATTGTTGATTTAATATACATCTTTATGGACCTTTACACCATATGATTAAAATAAATATTTTCGAAGATACTCGTATGATAGATTTAAAAATTGCGCTACGTAGCGTTTGCGGCGGTACCGGCTGTCTGGGCAGGCGGGAGCGTGCCAAATACGAATATCACCATTGCGCCCGTGCGAATCATGGGCGGGTTGCTAGTGTATTAATAAATTAAGAAATGGTGGTGAGCCCAACAAGAACAAAAAGGTGGTTTTTTGAACATCTATTTCCCTTATTTTGCGCTAGTTATCCCATTACTTAGAGTTTCTCAACCAACTTTCACCATTCCCTTTTCCTAAGTCATCGATCAATTGGAAATGCCAAAATATGTAATTTTAAACGTTAAAATATATATTTAAAAATTGTCAATTTAATTACTTTAAACAAAGAACACCATTGTGACAGGGCCTGTACAGACGAAAGGGACTTAAATTAAGTACCTCTCTTGTTCGACTGTCACTTTATTGACTCTCGTTTTGAAATCCACTTTAGATGAACCATAAAACGCTATTGGGGCATTATGTACACTGAATGCTTTTTAGACAATATTTATTTATTTATTAAGCTGAGCAAGTTAAAATTAATAAAGCTAAATAAATAAATAATTAATATTCATTTATTAGCTAAGCAACTAAGCATATACCATACAGTTTTAACCTTTAAATTTAATTAAACTAAACTAATTAGTTAATGAAGTGTTTCTTTAGTTAGTTGCAATGGCATTGACATTAAATTAGTGGTTGCACGACATAACAGATTATAATATTAACATAATATTTTTACATATATTGAAACAATTAGAATTATCATAAATTTCAGTAAAATGTTGTAATGATACCACAGATATTAGAGAGGATATTTTTTTCAAATCAAAAATTCGTAGGTACTTAATAGAATTTATCGAAATGGAATTGAAATGGGTTTGTTATATTGAAAGAAATATTGAAAATTAAACATATTTTTGGTACCTAACCATTAATATTATATTTAAGATGTTAAGGTAGTCGCACTTTTACAAAAAGAGCTTCTTACGAAAGAATAAAATCTTTTTGAAATTCCTCCATAAAACATTTTGCCGACCAAAGTGAGAATCATCGGAACA
>PQWD01001731.1:0-11598 GCA_019425675.1 Leucinodes orbonalis
CAGACCTTTCCAAAACAGTCGCAGTAAATGATGTAAAAAGTATAGATTCACGATATGCTCACAAAAACTACTGAAAAAAGTGTTACAAATGCAGCGATAAGCACACATACACATATTTTCGTTGAGCGTACATTTACCTAAACAAAGAGCCTACAAATGTATTCTCTTTGCGGTCATTTTTGAGGCACGGGTGCGTATCTACCTTATATATACAGATATCATTGGTCACAGCTATATTAACGTCCGCGAACTACGTTTGCGTCGCAACTATATTTACGTCTTCGATTAAACCAGTTGCAGCAGAACAGTATTAGGAACCGTTTTTTTCCCGACAAAACGGTACGTCTCGTTCTCGAAAAATTGGGATAACGACCCACGACTATGTGTTGCTTTCGGGGTTGAATCGCGAGCGTATCTGCAGAACAATAGTCTCGAATAACACAGGCTTTTGTTTGGCTTGGGAGAAAAGAAGTACGTGTAATACAGACAAAGACTGACGTTTTGTTACGGGATTTATAATGAACTTTTCTGTTTTATAGAGGTAAACGAGCAGAGAGAGCGTTGGTGGCTCCTTGGTGGACTGTTGCCTTCCGATCTAGAAGATGTAGGCTCAAATCCCGCCACACCAATGTGTTCGAATTTTTTAAATTGTATGTACGTTTATCCGACGTTCTTACAGTGATGGAAAACATCGTAAAGAAACCAGCAGCACACGCCTATGAAGAGATTGATGGTTGTGCGTGAAGTCGACCAATTCGCACTGGGCCCGCGTGGTTGACTTAGGCCTAAACACCTTATACGGGTAGGCTCGTGCCCCTCGGTAGAGACGTGTAATGTGTGTATGTCTTGACTAATGAGCTGTAATATAGCCTTAAATAGACTATCTAAATGTCCAAGTTTGCTCAAAAAGTGTACGCATCAAAATTCTGCTAATCGCATCTGTTGAGCAGACTTCTTATTCGAATTTCACATGTTATAATGACATACGTCATAGAAAGATAACAAAATCAAAAGCACGAGCATGATACTATGTCGTGTAGCGAGCGACGTGACTTGAATGACAATTCTGCCTTACTGACACGATGGGCAGAGTTTCGCCGCGGACACTTTTAAAGGGAAGTCATATTGTTAGTTTTTTATCTATGGAAATATTGTCTTTTGATCAATTGCAATGGTGAGACGTCGGCTGCGACACCAAGGGTTTCCGGGTTTAATCCCCGGCAACTAAAACATTTGTGTGCATGAACACGTCTGTTTGTCATGGTCTCGATGTATGTATTACAAAAAAAAATATATAAGTAAGTTTATCCGTTGGTTAGTACCCATAAAACAGGCTTCACGCTTAACTTGGGGCTAGATGGCGCTGTGTGAATGTCGGTGGATAATTATTATTATTTTATTTCCTTTCATACTTTCTGACCCTTTAACTTTGAAGGAGAGTTTGAGCTAATTGGTAACGTAAAACAAATTGTAAGTTTTAATCACTTCTAACTCATGCATTGTAATTACTCATTAAACTTTAAGTTCAGCTAATTAATTAACCAAATGAGGATAAAGGCTTTTAGAATGTGTAATAACGAAAATCGTTTGAACTTGATCACAAATTAAATTACAAAGAGAAAGATTTAGTTTATTTAATTTCAAACTAAACGAATAAACTTTTTTTAATGTCATAATATAAGTGTTGAATTCTTGCCCTGTGAAGCTGTGAGGGCAATCGGCAAATAACAGTAGTCTAAAGACCTAATTACAAATGTTTGAGTTTTGATAAAAAGTGTCGAAGTGCCTACGGACTCCTTCATTAATTTCATATCAATATAACCTTTTATAAGATAAATAATATAGGTTAATAACTTAGCCGGCCGCAGCAAGTCAAAATGGCAGGAGGCTAGTCACGTCTGTCACAGAACCAATGGCCGTTGAAGCAGACGAGTTCTGGAGTTGAGACCGCGTCTTGGCAAGCGTAGCGTAGGGCGTCCGGTGACATATGAAGGTCGCTAATGGAGGCTGGATGAGAAAAGCGAAGGACCGGGATATCTGGCGAAAAATAGGGAAACCTAAGTCCAGCAGTGGACTGCGATAGGTTGAATAGGTGTTTCCCTGTTTTCACAACTCTATGTCAAAGATTACCAGATAGCAAGATCTCGCACATCTTTTTGGTCCTTCGAGCTCCAGCGCGTATCTCGCACAATACAATACAAGATACGCTTGGTTTTCTAAAGGATATAAGAAATGGTATTTTTCGTGAGACATCCAAGAAAACCGTAAAGACTCGTATATCCAAAATTGTGATCAAGTAGCCATCTTTAAAAAAGCGAAGGACCGGGATATCTGGCGCAAAATAGGGAAACCTAAGTCCAACAGTGGGCTGTCCCGGGCATTAAGATAGGTGTTGTTCTGACTTTTGGTACTGATTCTAAAAGCTCGATATTTCGCAAGCCGAAGCCGAAGGAATAACTTTTCCATAACACAATGGCCTTGTGAACAGTTTGTTGTAGGGTTCCGTGAAGTATATAGGAATTATTTAGAACTTACTTATTTGTAATATGCAAAAATGTATGCATTTTCTCATAAATATTTTAAAAGTTGAATCGGCTTTCAAATTTAATAATAAATGTCTACGATTATTCACTGAGAGCGTCGGTGGCTCAGTGGTGTGGACTGTCGCCTTCCTACCGGGAGGGCTGAGGTCCAAATCCCGACACGTACCAATGTATTTTCGAATTTTCAAAAAATATATGTACGTTATCCGACGCTCTTACGGTGAAGGAAAACACCGTGAGGAAACCTTCATGCACGCCTGCGAAGAGATTCAAAGGTTGTGTGTGAAGTCGTCCAATCCGCACTGGGCCCGCGTGGATGACTAAGGCCTTATCACCCTATACGGGTAGGCTCGTGCCCCTCGGTGGGTACGTTTAATGAGCTGTTGATGATGAATCACATAGCGTGATTTGGCTTCAATTTAATGAAGGAATTATATGCTGGAATGGTGATGATTATGAGAAAAGTGTTTTGTAGACTCGGTACTGAGTCGTCTAGGCAAGTGCTTAATATCGTTCCATGAAAAAGGAGTGTTACGCACTTTTGTGTTTCGGGATGCAGGGCACTGTAGCTAGTGAAATTACCGGGTATACGAAATCTAACATCTGTTGTCTCAGGTGACGGGCGCAGTGCGGCATTGCTGGATAATGATAAATATCTATGAGTTGCTGGTCTCATTCAATGCCGTTCTGTCACGGTCAGACGTATCAATTACCATCATATGAGCGTACTGACCGTCCTTTACACATTTTAAGATAAATATATATATTTTTGGGAATATAAACTAAAAGTGTTTTAAAAAAAAATAAAACACAATACGACCTTTCAAATATTTATTCCTAATAATTAACTAAGTCTGAATAATTAACTATAACTACTACTAGCACTAGAAGGTACGTCCGTTCCGTCGAAGAGCTCGAAAGCAAGTGGCCCCGTCCTGAGCCGTGTCTATATATATATATATATATCACTATATTTTACTAGCAATAAAATTAAAATGTACGAACATATCAATTCATTCCTGCTTATTTGTGAAAGGCCACCGCCCTCGTTTCAGGATTTATAATAATTGCCTTACAATGAAGTCCGTTTATCATGTCTATGGATTTTCAATTTAAAGGCTCTTTGGAGAAAAACAGCGTTTAAAAATGGCTACTGCGATGTTCCTTATTCAGTAAAATATTTCAGGGGTATTTGATCGCAATTTGGATATATTTACGGGTTTCTTGGATATCTCACGAAAAATAATATTTCTAATATCCTTGAAAACCAAGCGTATCTCGCTCAATTTGTCCGTTGTCAATTGTCCGTTAAGTGACTTTATCCAGCTCGAAGGACCAAAAAGATGTGCGGATCTCTAGGGGTAATCTTCAACATGAATGTTGAAAACAGAAAACACAATTTGTTGAATTCTTGATTACATGAATGTGTGTACACAATAGGATTAGAACGTGAACTAATTTACTACGCATATATTTGATTTATTTTTATACATTAAAAATCACAAAATGCTGGTGTTGCAAATGCGATGCAGCTTACAGTGTGAACTAGGCCCCAATTCCGTTTATTATAAAACTAGCTTTTGCCGCGGCTTCGCTCGCATTAAATTCGGATAACACGGTACTTTCATTATCACTATGCATAGGATTCCCCTCCCTCCAACTTTAAAGTTCGGGGTCAATTTCAGAATTTTTTATTAGCAAAAAATATGTATAGTGAGCTAATCTAAAAGATAGACATATTCTGTGGCGAACTTTTTGTAGAACTTAAAAGGAGAACAATACTCTCATACATGACTTTTGTGTAACTTTAACCGTTTACTCAGCGTACGCAGCGGAAGCTCCAAGTATGAAAAAATACCCCGATTGAAACATTTTTCATTACTGCTCCCTTCTATTACCGTAGCGTGATGATTATAGTCTATAGATTCGATTCCCTTTCTCGATAAATAAGCTATCTAACACTGAAAGAATATTCAAATCGAACCAGTAGTTCCTGAGATTAGCGCGTTCAAAACAAAACAAACAAACAAACTCTTCAGCTTATATATTAGTATAGATGAACTACAATTTCTAATAGTGTCAAATAGTTCAAATATTTACCCATTCGTTCTATTTATGGTAAGATTTTATTAAGATACACAATTAGACAAATTTCATTGCTATAAAATTCCATTGTATACCAATGACATTAAAGTCACATTTTCCTGTACAAGGAATAATAATTTTTATTTATTTAAGGCTCACAAAAGAAGATACAGTCAAATACATGTCTTTAGTTTCATCAACAAAAATATACATCCTAGACTGCAACTCTAAACAAATTAGCTAATGAGAGGTTAGTGTATAATACTAATAGCTATGTATTGTAGCATGTAATGTAAGTAAGAAACATTTAAGAAAAAAATAATGAATAATCAACTACAGTCCTGGATTGAAAGAATGTCCAGGACTTATTAACAAAACCATGCAATTTACAAGCGAAAATGTCCAAAGAAGAGTGCTCAGAGATTAATTCATTACAGAAGCGACACATTCTTGTAATAGGGTTGTAAAAAGTGGTATTAGTTTTATAAAATTGTAGGCAAAATAAACCAGGAGTTTTATTTAATTTAAAATTCAAATTTGCAGTTGGATTCAAAAGTGTGAAGTAATTTAGTAGATTTGAAGCTTTGATCCCGAAGTTTCAGGCGTATATTAGAACATATTTTAATACACACATTTTTTTTTACGAAGATTGAATCAATTACCCTTGGAGAAGGAGTTGACTTCTCACACATGTTTGGAATGTTTAAAAGCAGAATTGTGTTCAATCGAAATCAAGCTCAAATCTAAATTGGATATCGTCCCAAAAGGGCAGGGTCAATTCGGTGTACCCTTTCACCTGAAACAGAAGGCGCTTTTCCTTGTATATAGTCTGACAGTGATATGGAAAAGAACTCAAGGACATTGCCCTTAACGTCTTTTTGTAAACTCTATTAGTATACTTATTCGTATAAATAAATCGAATATGATACCGGAAAATGAAATATCTACAGACATTCACACAGCGCCATCTAGTCAAAATAAATACCCACATACATTCACAGAGCGCCATCTAGCCCCAAACTAAGCATTAGCCTGTAAATGGATACTAACAAACGGATAAACATTACTATATAATACTTTCTTTAAAACATACAAAATGAAAAAATGAAAATGAAAAGTGTTTATTCAGTTTTAGGTCCTTAAAGAACACTTATGAATTTCAAATGAAGCTACCACTGGTTCGGGAGGTAGTTTTCCACTGAGAAGAACCAGCAAGAAACTCAGTAGTTCATCATCATCATCACAGCCCAATTATGTCCACTGCTGAACGAAGGCCTCCCCTAATGATTTCCACGCGGACCGATCCCTTGCAGTTGACATCCATCTGCTACCCGCCACCTTAACCAGATCATCCGTCCATCTGGTTGGGGTCGGCCTACGCTTCGCTTTCCGTTACGTGGACGCCACTCGAGAACCTTTCCGCCCCATCGGCCATCGGTTCTACGCACTATGTGCCCTGCCCACTGCCACTTCAACTTGCTAATCCTCTGGGCTATGTCGGTCACCCTAGTTCTCCTACGGATATCATCGTTTCGGATTTTATCGCGTAGGGAGACACCTAACATAGCCCTCTCCATAGCACGCTGAGCAACCTTGAGTCTATTCAAGAGGCCCTTAGTGAGCGACCACGTTTCGCTTCCGTATGTCATAACTGGCAACACACACTGGTCAAAGACCTTCGTCTTGAGACACTGAGGTATTTTGGACGAAAAGATCTGCCTTAACTTCCCGAACGCTGCCCATCCTAATTGGATTCGACGAGAAACCTCCTTCTCGAAGTTGGACCTACCCATTTGGACTACCTGTCCCAGGTACACATATTCGTCAACAACTTCGAGGACAGAACTTCCAACTGATATCGGTATAGGTACGACATGGGCATTAGACATGACTTTCGTCTTGTCCATGTTCATTTTAAGACCCACCTGTTGAGAAGCTCCGTCTAGGGTTTCGAGCATAGTGCTTAAATCCTCCATGGATTCTGCCATGACTACTATATCATCGGCAAATCGAAGATGAGTGATGTACTCGCCATTACGTTGATGCCAAGTCCTTTCCAATCGAGCAGCTTAAACATATCTTCCAACGCAACTGTGAACAGTTTCGGAGATATAACGTCTCCCTGTCTCACTCCTCGGTGCAATTGGATAGGTTGTGTAAGCTCTTCATGTACACGGACTGACATAGTAGCGCTCTCGTACAGACATCTCAATACTTCGATATAGCGAAAGTCAATATGGCACCGTTGGAGGGCCTGAAGCACAGCCCAAGTCTCGATCGAATCAAAGGCTTTCTCATAGTCCACAAACGCCAAGCATAATGGCCGGTTATACTCTCTAGTCTTCTGTATAACCTGCCGCAGCGTATGTATGTGGTCTATGGTGCTGAAGCCTTTGCGGAACCCGGCTTGTTCGGGGGCTGGAAATCATCAAACCTACGCGCGAGACGGTTCGTGATGACTCTGGAGAACAACTTGTAAATGTGGCTCAATAGCGTGATGGGTCTATAATTCTTCAGCAAGGTTTTGTCGCCTTTTTTGAAGAAAAGCACCACCACGCCATTGCTCCACGCCTCTGGCGTCGCACCCTCACGGATCACGGAATTAAAGAGCTTCTGAAGGGTCTTAAGCACTGGCGTGCCACCTGCTTTCAAAAGTTCTGCGGTAATTCCGTCTTCTCCGGGGGCCTTATTTCGCTTAAGTTGTTTCAGAGCCATCCTAATCTCGCTCAAGGTGACTTCCGGGATATCCTCAGATAAATGTCGGGTTAACTTAGCTCTCGGGTCTTCGGCTAAGCTTGAAGCGGGAATCTGTGTAGCGGTATATAACTCGCTGTAAAACTTCTCAATCTCCCTCAAAATCTCTGGTTTGGATGAGACTACATTTCCACTGTTGGTCTTCAGACTAGTCAGCTGGCTTTGCCCAACAGACATGTTCCTGCAAACACCTTGGAACCCTGTTCCGTTCGATCGCCTCTTTAATACACTTTGTATTAAAGCGACGAATATCGCGTCGCAAGGAGCTGGATATACGTCTATTAAGCTGCCGGTATTGTGACGCGTCGTCTGAAGACTGCAGTTTCATCTGTCGTCTTGTCGCCATGAGATCGAGAGTCTGTTGAGATAGTTTATTGGGTCTTAATTTGCGTTGTCCCTTGCAAAACTTAGACCCAACTGTTTGCAGAGTTTCCACTAGCCCGCTATTTATATCGTCCACTGTTACGCAGCTCTCTAGGCATTCAAAGCGATTCTGCAGTTCGAGTTGAAAGCTCTCGGGGTTATTGATTTGAAGCACGTTAGGTCGGAGCGTAGACTTCATCAGGCGAGACCTCTCCAGTTGAACATTAATATTTAACGTGCCTCTTACCATACGGTGATCGCTACCGGTTTTCACCCTGGCGATCACAGAGACGTCGTTAAATATATGTCTTCTGGTGGTCATGATGAAGTCAATCTCATTTCGTGTGGAACCATCGGGACTCAACCAAGTCCACTTCCTCTGCGGCGGCTTCTTGAAAAAAGAGTTCATCATAAAGAGTCCCTCTTTTTCCATGAAATCGGCCAGCCGCTGTCCCCTGGGGTTCCGGTGTCCAAATCCATATTGCCCCACTTTCAACTCACAACCACTTCGAATGCCCAGCCTTGCGTTGAAGTCTCCCATAACGACCGTAAAGTGTGTCTTGGAGGTATGCATTGCTCTGCTGATATCATCATACATAGCCTCCACTTCATCGTCGGAGTGCGATGAAGTCGGTGCGTAAACCTGTACCACCTTCAGCGCATAGCGCTTGGTGATTCTTAGTACAAGGTACGCTACCCTAGCTGACACACTTTCGATCTTCACGATGTTGTTGATGAGAGACTTATGGACGAGAAACCCGACACCACCCTGGGACAGCTGGTCGCCCTCACGGTAGTAAAACAGGTTGCCGGATTGCAGTATTGTGGTATCCTCCCCCTCTCTTCGGACTTCACACAAACCTATTATGTCCCAATGCAACCTGCCTAACTCCGTTTCTAGCTCTAATAGCTTTTCGTCAGTCCTCAGTGTGCGCGTGTTATATGTTGCCAGTTTTAATGCCGTTGTTGTTTCTTTAGGTAGCCGGATCTCTGCCGGAGATTCTTAGCACCCCTTGCCCCGCCGTAACCGTGGCCGCTACCGTAGCCCGGAATAGCGGGGCCGCCGGGGACTAGGGGCCAATTCTTACCTGCGTCTTCATTGGGGGTAAATGCCATACTCACCACGCTTGGCAGGCGGGTTGGTGAGCGCAGAGATACGCCAGTACCTAAGTGATGCTGCTGCCCATCACTTGGTGGAAATATTCCCTCTGTCGCCTTCTACGACACCCTAGAAGAGGGGTGGTGACAATCGTATTCTAGTCTGCCGTCACCACACGGCCATAGTCATAGTTCATACTCAGTAGTTACTCTTTTCAAAAAAATTGTGTTGAATACAGATTCATTTGTAATCAAAAAATATTATATATAAAGCAAATTATATTTTCAATTTTTATCGCATTATGTATTGGTAAAAATATAATAATCTACAAAAGTACTATTAAGCAGTTAAGTATTATATAAATTTAAATAGATGACAACAAAAAAAAAACAAAAAAACAAAAACAAAAGTAGTGCAGGCGTGGAAATCAACATGTCCATGAGTTTTTATCATTTATATAATCTTCAACACTATAGTAAGCTTTTTTTATTAAAATAGACTTTATATGAGACTTAAACTTATGCAGGGGTAAATCAATTACATTTTTGGTAGCTTATTAAATATTTTAATGCTTAATCCCATAAATGAGTTCCCAACCTTATGCAATCTAAGATTTGGAACGGCAAGTTTGTGTTTGTTCCTAGTGTTCAAACTATGATTATCTGACTTTTTTGAAAATACATGTAAATTTTTGTGTACATAGATGACGCAGTCAAGAATGTACTGAGACGGTAATGTTAAAATATTTATTTGTTTAAATAATTCCCTTAGAGTCACGGTGATTTAAGGCCGTATATGGCACGTTGGATCTTTTCTGCAATACAAAAATTGTTTGTAGATCAGCAGCAGACCCCCACAAAAGTAGACCATAAGACATCACGCTGTGAAATAGCTAAAATACACAAGTCTTGCAGTCTCAATATCAGTGAGACTGCAAGACTTGTGTCTTGACTTGACTTGACTTCTTATCTTCCTTACAGCATATGCAGCAGAACTAAGCCTTCCTGCCAAAGCCGCAATATGGGGACCCACTGCAATTTTGCGTCTCATTTTATACCCAGGAAAACGTTGAATTTATTACTTCCATAGGTCCTTCATCCATAGTGATGAAAGTATCTACCTGCCTTACATTAGGCATTGTGAACTTAATACATTGGTTTTCTTAGAGTTAAGAAGTAAATTATTGTTCGTAATACATATTATACATAAAAAAACCCAGACCAATACAAAAGACATGCTCATGCACACAAATGTTTGTACTGCCCGTGGATCGAATCCGGAACCCTCTGTGTAATAGCCAACGTCTTAACTATTACACCAAAGGGGTCGTCACGATCACGGAAATAAACTGGCAAACATTTTTAATGTTTCGGGAAGAGGGCATCGAAGAACCTATGTGTGTAGACAGAGGGACTACAATTTGACTACAATTTCAAATTTTTTGATCGTTAAACAACTTTTTTGAGACTACTACTTAATTTTGAGCCTGCGTGGTGGGTTTCCCCAATCTCCCCATAGCTATGCTGTATGGGGAAATCTGTGCCCTGTAGTGGACTGTTATATGCCGATGATGATGATGATGTTTGTGATCAAAACGCTGTTTTCCGTCACCGTAAAAGCGTCGGATAAACGTACATATAATTCGAAAGATACGTTACAGTTTGTGGTGGGATTTGAACCTCCACCGACACTCTCCGAACTATAAAGCTTATTACTATAACAAGCTATTTTAGACATTATCCATTATCATCAGCTCATTAAACGTCTCCACCGAGGAGCACGCTTAACGTGTAAGGTGATTATGCCTTAGTCGTCACGCGCGCCCAGTGCGGATTGGACGACTTCACGGACAACTTTTAAATCCTTCGCAGCGTGCGCAGGTTTCCTCACATGTTTTTCCTTCAATATTTTTCCCGCTGTGAGTTATTTCATAACCAATTCGTGGTTAATATTTAGGATATTTACTTAAAATGTAGAACAAAATTTCCAAATGACATTTTACTTATTCTATCAACAAATAGTTCACGCTATTGTGTGCTTTTAAATTATTTACCCTGTGTGACGAAATATGTGAACTTTTCGCAAGTGTTTTATCAGTTTTTGCTGATTCCACCAGTCGTGATCCCAGCTTAACGCCTTCATATTCAACCACCTCCGAAACTTGTTCTCGTGTTTTATCTTCAATTCATCTAACTAAAGAAGAGATATATGATCAAATTAAGAGACTAGACGCAAAAAAGGGAACAGGCCCAGACGGTATACCTTCATTTCTTATAAAAAATATTGGTAAGAGTTGGTTGAACCTTTGCATATCTTATTTAACAAGTCGTTAGCAAGTGGCCAATTTCCTTCATGTTGGAAAACAGCACATGTTGTGCCCATTTTTGAATCGGGTAGTCCTGATAAATCAAACTGTGAGAACTACAGACCTATTAGTATTTTGTCGTGCTTGGCTAAGATATTCGAATCTCTGATCTATGTTTATATATACAATCATTTCAAACCATTGCTTGCAGATGGACAGCATGGATTTGTCAAGGGTCGTTCCACACTTTGTAACCTTTTGCATTATAAGAGCTTCTTGTGTAAAGAATTTGCAAGGGTTGGTCAGGTGGACACGATTTATACAGATTTCTCCAAGGCCTTTGACAGAGTGAACCACTCTGTGTTGTGTGCGAAACTCAATTCTTATGGCATTCATGGCAACTTGTATCGGTGGGTATATTCCTATCTTGCGAACAGGAGTCAGATAGT
>PQWD01001732.1:0-108912 GCA_019425675.1 Leucinodes orbonalis
GTCACTAAATTCAGTAAAAGTACCCATGTTTTACCAGGTGTGACAAGCCGGCAATGCGTGCGTCACCAGTAGCCTTACAGTGGTTCGTGACTGACGCCTATAAGCTCGCGTCGCATTCGCCGATAAACGAGCTAAACAAACCGACCCACCGATAAATATTGCGCTGCTTAAGAATAAATTTACTCGATACCAATCTGCTACATCGACTTGCAGCCGAATGTTGTTGTGATTTAAATATATTTTCAATTGTCCAGATAATTAAAGTGGTGCAATCCTCTCTTCAACCTATTGCAGTCCACTGCTGAACATAGGTCTCCCCCATTTTGCGCCAGACATCCCGGTCCTCCGCCTTTCTCATAGCTTCCACCAGCGACCTTTCGCAAGTCGTCGGTCCATCGGGCCGGAGGCGTCCTACGCTACGCTTGCCAAGACGCGGTCTCCACTCCAGAACTCGTCTGCTCCAACGACCATCGGTTCTGCGACATACGTGACCAGCCCACTGCCACTTCAACTTGCTGATCCGGCGGCTATGTCGGTAACTTTAGTTCTCTTACGGATTAAATCATTTCTAATCTTATCCCTAAGAGAGACTCCAAGCATAGCTCGTTCCATTGCGCGTTATGTATAAATTACTGCAGACATAGCCTACCATACCACATAGCATAGCTATGAAATATTGGGCCGTATATAAATTCATCATTCGTCCCTCTCATCATACGCGCCCACCGAGGGGCACTAAAGTAAGTCCACGCGGGCTCAGTTCGGATTGGCTGCCTTCACGTACAACCTTTGAATCTCTTCATAGGCGTGCGCAGGTTTCCTCAAGATGTTTTCCGTCACCGTAAGAGCATCCGGTAATGTAGGTACATCTAATTTCGAAAATTGGTAATCACTTTAGTACATGGCGATATTTAAACCTACGGCCGTCAGATTGATTATTATGTACATGTGGTAAATAAAATAAGAAAGCAAAGAAATATATTTGGTATTAGGCTCATATTTGCAAGTGGTTTACACTCTGTTAGGTTTTTAGTCCTGTGGGAGAGATTGCGTAAAGGTTGTTTTTGTATGTCAAGCTTACCCTTTCTCACAAGAAATCCCTACAGTATACTGATTTTTAGGGACAAACAATACCTGAACTAAATTTTGTATGTATGCAGAAGCACGGAATTTTTACTTTTATACATACAGATATAGTAATAATACATTTTATTCTTTATTTCCTTTACAATAAGGGTCATAATCTATTTACTTATCTAACTTCTCGTAAGTATATCTACCCCTTTCGAAAAACAGATCATCAGAGCTTAGCGCGATCTCTGATAACAAAACTTATTACTTTAATATTACGCCGTCTTTTATGCACAAAAAGACTTCACGCACAACCTTTGAATCTCATCGCAGGCGTGCGTAGTTTTCCTCACGGTGCGTTGCTTCACCGTAAGAGCGTCGGATAAACGTACATATAATTTCGATAATTCGATAAGTCATTGGTACATGGCGGGATTTGAACCTGCACTCTTCATCGGAAGGTCACACCAATGTGCCACCGACGCGGTTAAAAAGCTGCTAATTAAATGACTCTCCTACTCTTCAGGTTTCCGAAGTAGCCAGCAAATCAGTATAAGAGCTACTACAATTTAATGTCAATTAATCGACGTTATTTCCGTGAGTGTGGCCGTTTAGGTGGGCAATGTTTGAATGGGGCTTGATTGATCGCGTTCGGTGAAAGTATTATATTATTTATGATTGATCCAATGACTGACAACATTTTGGCCTCACTCGGCTATGGTATTTCTTTATTATTCATAATTTATATATTGTGACCAAAATGATGAATGTAGTGTAGAGAAAGAGTAAGACTTAAATAATGTAAGAGTTATTGCTACTATTATTATATAAATATAAAACAGAGAGAGAGAGAGAGTATTTATGATGTTATTTATTCCCTTTATTTATATTATTCACCCCCCTACTTTACCTGATGTAAATATTTAGTTATGTTAATTCTGTTATCCCATTCCCCCTTTAACCAATTCTTTTGCCCCATGGCGGAGCACTAACGTAATATTATAATAACTAAAAAGAGTACGGACCATGAGTCTGTAGATGTAATTTTATCAATAAAAAAAAATGATGAATGTGAGTGCAAACTTTGACATATTTTATAATTCCGTAACCTTGACATAACATAAATGTGGCAGTATAGACATATATAACGAGCAAATTATAAAAGCTTATTTTGATAACAGTAATATTTTTGCTGTATAACTTCAATTAAAAACATTTGTTTTCTTCAACACAACACACATCGAATTTCGATAGAGTATGTCGGAAGCACTAATTTCAACAACAACTTGTACCATATTCCAGCAAATAAATGAATTATTTTTATTTGTAGACTCTGTTAGGAGTTCACGGTTCATAGACCGGTCCTTTGAAGCTTGCGTGGGGACATGGGTCCAACACGTAGAGGCTTTGTGAGACAAAATCAAATGAGACAAAAAAATATTATTATTATACTCAGTAATCACTATATATATATACTAGCGACCCGCCCCTGCTTCGCACGGGTGCAATGTTGATCGTAAAAGGCACGCTCCCGGCTTCCCCGTCGGCCGGTATCGCCGCAAACCAACCGCAAACGCTACGCACCGCAATTTTTATATATTTAATATCTTCGAAAATGTTCATTTAAATCATATGCTGTAAAGAACTACTTAGATCTTTATTCAACAATGTATTTAAAATATTAAATTGGATAATATACCCCTCCCGCATGCGCACCCCCGCCAATGCGACGCCCACTTTGCAACGGACGGCCGTGCAGCAGAATAATATTTTAATTTCGCCATAACTTGAAACCACAACATCCAATTTTAATCATTCAAAGACCAAATATTATTCTACGTAAACTTATCTTAGTTATGAAATAATTTATTTTGTTAAGGATTAGTAGCATGAGTAAAATAAACGCGTTTTAATGTAGCCAAAAAAAAATTCAATTTTTTTAAATAAAAAAATGGTTGTTGTGCTTCACCCGACATAGGTAGGTATAGTGTGTCGCGGACTTTTTGTAGATATTAATAAGATCTACACTTAGTTAGAACATTTTATGTTCTATCTTTTATAGTTAGGCAGAATACGCAAAAAAGCAACTTTCTGGTAGTTTTTTTCCTTTTTGTCGAAAAAACCCAAAATATCTTACGCGAACCCTATTTTTTTTTTCAAAATAAAATTTAGCCTATGTTATGCGGGATTAATTTAGCTTTCGAATGGTGAAAGAATTTTTAAAATCGGTCCATTAGTTTTTGAGCCTATTCATTACAACCAAACAAACAAAGTTTTCCTCTTTATAATATTAGTGTAGATATACTATGCAACGGATTTTGAAGCGGTTGTTTTTAATAGATAGTGATTCAAGAGGAAGGTTTATATGTATAATAACATCCATTTAAAAGTATGAAAATACTGTTATTTTTAAGGTTTCTTATGCGATGTCGTAAGTAATTTCGTTTTTGCCGCTTACTTTACAAAACGTAGGCTGAACTACTACTAATACAGGTTTAAAAATTGCGGTACGTAGCGTTTGCGGCGGTACCGGGCCGACCGGGGAGACGGGAGCGTGCCAATACGAATATATCGCCATTACACCCGTGCGAAAACATGGGCGGTCGCTAAAAGTCAGGTTGATTAAAATTTAATACATAACATTCAAAGTTTACTAAGTGCTAAACTCGATTCTGAGTCGTCTAGATAGGGACCAAACCCACGCAGTGCTAGACTCGTCCGTCCCGTTAAATAGGAGTACTTTTCATTTGTATGTTCCGAAATGAGAGCACTGTCAATAAAATTACCGCGTATGAGAGACCTAACATCTGTCGTCTCAGGTAATGAGGGTAAGGGCAGTGTTGACGGAAAATGATAACTACCTACCTACTATTATTTATTTCCTTCAACACTGCACACTGTAGTGTGTGACACAACTCTCCACACATACATAGGATAAGTTATAGTATATACACACTACAACACAATTTAATACAGTCCTATTTTTTTAATACGTTTAGCTTTGGAATAACAAATGACCGTGCCAGCATTTTAGACAGCAGATTGTTTTCACAAAAGCAGGGTTTATCAGCAAAGGTGGCAGCCGAGGGGCGATAGTGTTGACCGCCCGATAACACTGTAGCTTGACCGTACTGTCGTTAAAGATACGATAACATTGGGTACCCAGATACCTATGTCAGTGTTGTTTTTATAAGATTTGATGTTTGTATAAATTTTTGGTGTAGTTTTTTCCTGTTTGATTAGTTCATTAAACGAACTTGGTGTACCATTAAATCTTCATCATTATCAACTTCCCACTGCAAGGATCAGGCTCTCACAGACAGCATAGTCATGGGGAGGTAGGTATTAACGACTACTGTCCTAGTATTGTGGCCGCGATTAAAGTATCTTTTAAGGATTTAATTGATTAAATACATTTTGAGTTTTGTTGTTGAGTCCTCAAAATATGGCAATGACTCTCAAAAAGTGAATTCGCCAGTGTTAACAACTGGCAGATGCGGATAGGGTTTCGTGTCCGAAAGCATCAGTTAAAAGCGAATTTAACTCAACTTCGGGAAACATCAAACTCTCATTGGCAGCTGCGATGTACAACGTCATTCGCGAATGTACTGTTGTATACGACTGTGTTTTTTAATATTAATCTCTTTTGTTGCCTCCGACATACTTTAATCGAAACGTTAAATATTATTTGGCATCGTTTTTTTATGTTTTAAGTGTACAGGACGGTCTGGACGTTCACCTGATGCTAAGTGATACGCCAGACCATGACAGAGCGGCATTAAAGGAGACCAACAACTGATAGACAGTTATAGTCTCCATCAATGCCGCACTGCGCCTGGCACCCGAGATAAGCAGATGTTAGGTCTCTTATACCCGGTAATTTCACTAGCTACGGTGCCCTCATCCCGAAACACAAAAGTGCATAGCACTCCTGTTTCACGGGATGATATCTGGCACTGCGGTGGTACCTACCTAGATGACTCAGTATTAAGTCTACAACCTAGTAAATCGTGAAACTTATTCTTATAAAATCACTAGCTACAGAAAGCAATATCATATCCAATATGTTTTTGTAGTATCTGTATGCTTGGTGCATCTGTCGCCATGAACTTTCTTCGAATGCAACATATTGTTCATTTCCATACTACACGGTTTGCCTCCATAATATCCATAATTTGCACAATCTACAACACGGCGTGCCTAACTAAAATCTATTAAACCCTAAGTCTAGGGTTTGTGATACATATACTTGATCAACGCTGCATATAAATAAATATACTAATATACTTTTTGTAATTACATACATATATCATTAGGGGAAGCGTTAGTTCAACAGTGGACATATTAGGCTGTAATGATAAAGATGATGAATATTTAGAAACACCCAAACCATTAAAAACAGATATGTTCATGCCTACAAAGGTTTGTATCACCCGGGGATCGTCGAACCCGGAACCCTAGGTGAAAACTAATAGCCGACGTCTCAACATTTACATGACAAAACCATTATTGAACATAGTCAGTAAGTGGATCAACAGATAGAATATCCCAATTTCTTACTACACATTTAAAAGCCAATTAACATTTTCAATAAATATATTTAACAGTTATCCCGAAGAAACATCGTTAAAAACAAATTAGTGGAACTCCTGTAAAACGATCAAAGTCTCGTTTGCAGCAAAAGCAAGAGCTGTTTGGATGATAAATGCAGACTTTCCATCATAACTTGAGCCTGACGCTCCACAGCTGGCTATGAATTCTTGGGTCCACTTAAGCTGGTACATCAACATTGTAGCTTTACTTTTCGTGACATAATAAATAGTGCAGTTTCTACGACACAGTATTCAGGCGGTGCATTTGTACTGAGTGAATAAGGTGGTGCAATACAAACAGAATTATAAAAAATATCTATAAAATAAAATACAGGATAGTACAATGATTTTATATTGTAAGTTTGTTAAGTTTCTAGTATAAGAAATGACAAAATAATATCGTTTATTCAAGTACACAAAACTTTAAAAAATAATCATATTATAGTAAGTGATCAAAAAATTGGTTTATTTCTATGGAAAATAAATAGGATTTTATTGATCAATTGTACATTATTTACAGAATTATTAGGGTTTCACAATATTTTATTTTTATATTAATAGATTTTAGAGCGTCGGTGGCTCAACAGTGTGGACCATTGCCATCCAATCGGGAGAGCTCAGGTTCAAATTCCGCCACGTACCAATGGCTTTTAACATTTTCGAAATTATATATTCGTTTATCCGACGCTCCTACGGTAAAGGAAAACATCGTCAAGAAACCTACGCACGCCTGCGAAATGATTCAAAGGTTGTGCGTGAAGTGTGTCAATCCGCACTGGACCGGCGTGGATGACTAAGGCCTATACACCCTTTACGAATAGGCTTATGCCCCTCGGTGACGGACGTTCAATAAACTGTTGATGATGATAATATCTATTTACTATATAATACATATTTAGGGGACGAACTTTGAATCACATCTTAGTTTTAAATTTCAAATTCAAAATTCTTTATTCAAATTAGGCTTACAAAAAGCACTTATGAACGTCAAAAATATACAAAAATATAATAAAAAACAATTAAAAATACTAAACTAAAAATATGAATTTTGATGCTTTGAAAAAAAGCGCTTCAGTGGATTGGCCTGTTGAGAAAGAAGCACCCAAGAAAACTCAACAGTGTAGCCTTTTTTAAAAACAATTACTTAATGTAACAATATATCATAAACACTGAAATAGCTGAGCAATTTAAGACCAAGGATTTTTATCACATAAATATTCGTCAATAGTGTAGTACCCTTTTTTAGAAAGGTGGTTTTTTATTCTAGCTTTAAACATGTGTAAAGGTAACTCGACAATATTTTGCGGTACCTTATTGAAAAACTTTATACATCTTCCTATAAAAGATTTACCTACTTTATGTAGTCTCAAGTCCGGAACAGCAAGTTTGTTTCTATTCCTAGTATTAAAATTGTGTGAGTCACAATTTTTTTTAAAGGTATGATAGTATTTACGGACGTAAATTAAATTTTCATAAATATATTGTGATGCTACAGTCATTATATTTATTTCTTTAAAAAGTTCCTTAAGAGAGTCACGGGGTCTAAGGTTGTAGATAAAACGAATAGCTCTTTTTTGTAGTACAAATATTGTATTAATGTCGGCAGCTGAGCCCCACAACAGTAGACCATATGACATGACACTATGAAAATAACTGAAATAAACCAATCTTGCTGTTTCTACATCTGTCAAGAGCCTTATCTTCCTAACAGCATAAGCTGCCGAGCTAAGTCTACCAGCCAGTGATTCAATGTGAGGCCCCCATTGTAACTTTGAATCTAAAGTTATACCAAGAAATGCAGTGGAGTTTACAAGTTCCACTTGATCATTATTCAGAGTTATGTTGGTCTCGACCTGCCTTACATTGGGCATAGTGAATTTTATACATTTAGTTTTTTTTGCATTAAGTAAAAGATTATTAGCAGTAAACCAATGCATTACTTGAGACAGAGCTCTATTTACATCGTCAAAAGTCTCCTTACGTCTGTTAACATTAAAAATCAATGACGTATCATCAGCAAATAGAACTATATCCGAAAGACTTTTACAATAGTAAGGGAGGTCATTTATTATATTAGAAATAATAGAGGGCCTAAAATTGAACCCTGGGGACTCCCATGCGCAAAAGGGCACCATGCGACTTTGTGCCATTAATACAGACTTTTTGAACTCTTTCAGAGAGGTAAGATTCTACAAGACTCAATGAGCATTCTGATACACCGTAATGTCTCAACTTTAATAAAAGTGTTTTATGGTCGACGCAGTCAAAAGCTTTAGACAAATCGCAAAAAACTCCTATTGCATCATGTTTGTCCTCCCAGGCATCAAAAATATGCTTAATAAGTGCAATCCCAGCATCAGTAGTATTTTTATTTTTTGTGAAGCCAAACTGTTTTCATGTAATAATTTGTTAACGTTAAAATGTGAAAGCAACTGATTGAATATAATTTTCTCAAATATTTTACTTAATGCAGGTAAAATAGATATAGGCCTAAAGTTAGATGGATCACTTTTATCACCGGATTTAAATAATGGTATTAATTTACTGTATTTCATTAAATTTGGAAAGAGACCTTTATCTACACAAGTATTAAATATCAATGCTAGATGGGGTGCAATACTATCAATAATTACTTTTATGATATGAGTAGAAATACCCATAGATCTTCTGTATTTTTAATATTTAATTCCTTGAAAGTTTTGGTTATTGTGTCTGGAGTTATGTGCTTAAAGCT
Organism: Leucinodes orbonalis; assembly: GCA_019425675.1. Classification (NCBI taxonomy): domain Eukaryota; kingdom Metazoa; phylum Arthropoda; class Insecta; order Lepidoptera; family Crambidae; genus Leucinodes; species Leucinodes orbonalis. The sequence goes on from PQWD01001732.1 coordinate 8,398, forward strand.
AAAAATTTTTTGCATTCAGAAACACTAGATGTCAAAAAGAGCCAGCAATGGAAGAGCTTGAATTTAAAGTGCTGGTTGTTTCAATTGGAATGTTGGTAAAATAATTTTCAAATACACTAGCTACTTCGAGATCCGCGCTAACAATATTATCGTTAATTTTAATGGAGAAATTATTATCGCAACAAAAATTAAAAATGCCTATTCTATATTTTGACATAATGTTATGTTATTAAGTAAGATATTTGAAAAAAAATATTGTAATTGCTTAAATTGTAATATATATTTGCTTTATATAATAATATAATTATTTTGATAACTATGATGATCCTGTACAAAACACATTTTTTTAAAGAGTAACTACTGAATTTGTTGCTGGATTCTTCTCAATGAAAAACTATCTTCCGAACCAGTGGCTTCATTTGACATTCATAAGTGTTCTGTAAGGACCTAAACTGAATAAACTTTTCATTTTCATGTTTCATCTCTCCTAGTCCTTATATTGCGTGCCGAAACAGGGTCCATAACAATGGTTTTTATGTCATATGTACATTATGTTTTGCCGATAAATGATTGAGTATTGAATGTGATCTCATTGCAGTGTTGCCAACCCCGAAACAAAATTCCTCGTACATAAGCAGCAAAAATTCTCGTACTTTGACTTTCGAACCTCGTACATCTTAAAAAACGCTTTCATCATTCAAAATACTAAATAAAATACACATTTGCCAGCTTTCTACAAAAAAAAAAGCATTTTCATGATTAACGCGAAGGACAAAATGTTTTATTAATCGTGGTTTTCTCTGTTGACATAGCTACTAAAGTCTGCATATAATAATCGCCTAAATGCGACCAATGGTTTTTTGTTGTCAAAGTTTAAGTTCTGATAGATATCAGTAGTTTTTTATATGTAGCATGGTTATATTCCAAAATCTCGCACAAAATCGTACGAGGTTGAAAGTGTCTTCGTACCTCATACGGAAGACCACAAATCTCGTATTTGTACGAGGAACCTCGTACGTTTGGCAACCCTGTCTCATAGTGTTGTGTTGTTGCAGAGCGGCGGCGTTGCGCGCAGGATGTGCGCGCGCGCGTGGCGCCTGCACGTGGTCACCGCCGCGCTCGTGCTCGCCGCGCACCTCATCAAAGGTACCATATACTCGTATCTAATGTATCTCGTCTCACAGTGCTAGAAGCCATACATTTTTATTATACACTGGACGTGCAATACGTTTACCTACTGGTAAGCGAAAATTAATAACGAAAGGTTACTATTCTAGATACAGTGCCCACGAAATAAAAGTGCATAACACTCCTATTTGGCACTGCGGTGGCACCTTACTAGACTTTCAGTCTTTCAGTTCGGATTCTACGATCAAGTGATCTAAGATCTAGTGAAATTACCGGGTATAAGAGGCCTAACATCTGTTGTTTCTAGTGTCGGACGCAGTGGGATCCTTCATATTGCTGCTCTGTCATGGTCAGGCGTATCACTTACCTGCCCGTCTTATACACAAGTAACATAAAAAAAAGTAAAATCATGATGCTTTTCTTATCCTAAGTGAAAGGGTTACCCACCCTAACATTTTTATGTTTAAATTTGGATAAAAATCTCTTAATCGGTTGATTCTTTTACTTGACTAAATTAGCGATCAACAAGTGAAAAACACAGATGTTGATATCATGTGACGCATGTTAAGTCATTGTATCAAGTTATTTCATCTTATCCCACCCTACTCGGTTCATCGGACTATGAAACGTTTATCCGACCACTTACGTCAGAAAACCCTTCGCAGTTGTTTATAATAAGGTTTAGGGCACGACGACAAGCTGACCGAAGCTTTTTTTGCTTTGACCCAAATATTCATTAACGGTCGTTATTATATGTTTAAATATTTGAAGCTGGCCCGCATGAGGCATTTAATTACGGGACGTTTATACTGAATAATGAAATTAATTTGTGGCGTCTGATATTGGGATATTTTTACATGTTGCTTTGATGTTTGAAATTATCTTTAACCTAATTAAGGTTCACTGCTTTTGAATAGTCTTTTTGAAATCAATATATATTCAATATAAACTTTTTAATTATATTTTAATATAGAAACTTAACAAAGTACAGTTTACTTTGGCTGTACTAATTTAACAACTGTGTCACAGCCATGAGCGCATATTTGAAGGATAATGATTAAAAGTTAGAGCAAACCTAGACTTACTTGGATTAACCATTATCTAACCCGAATCGGCCGCAAGCGATCCCTCGGGTAAAAGCTGTTATAAATACTTTAAACAACATTGTAAAATGTGTTTTTCATTATTTACCTTTAAAATTTTCTTAATCCCCCCCTTTCCCTACCTTTCCCTACACCACACAAAACTACATGACAAACGAAACCAACATTCCACAATAACCTAGTTCCAAACCCGGCCATCGCCCAACCATACATTCTCGCATAAATACGAATTAAAACACATTGAGTTCAGTTAGGGCGGCGCGAGGCGCTAATCTATTGAACCACTTCCAAAGACTTAATCAAAATCCTTATCAGGCACGCATAAGGGCGGTCCCACTGGCTAATACACCGCTATCGCTCGTTAATAAGTGCTTACTTTAAATATTAACTTATAAAGCACTGAAAGCTTGTGCTATGGTTTACACAAGGTGTTCTTGGCATTAAGGTTCCCTATAACTGGGATATTGAGTATGAAAGACGTGCGCTTGTTGATGACAGAAATTTTACATCGAGTGCGGCTAACTGAATTAGTGATGCATACAATTGCGTATAGCTATGAATCTATATGGTACGATATAAGGGCGCGCTAAACAACATTAAATACATAACATAAGGTAAAGTAATTTATCGTTTTTGAAGGTTTGTTGTACTATTTTTTCTTTTTCTATATGAAGTACGCTCTTACGGTGAAGGAAAACATCGTGAGGAAACCTTCATGCACGCCTCCGAAGAGATTCGAAGGTTGTGTGTGAAGTCGTCCAACACGCACTGGGCCCGCGTGGACGACTAAGGCCTAATCACCCTATACGGGTAGGCTCGTGCCCCTCGGTGGGGACGTCTAATGAGCTGATGATGATGAAAGTTCTATCAGATTTACCGCAAACCCCAATGGTCGCGTACAGGACGGTTTCATAGGAATTTAATTCTGGCAACGCTCCGATTGAGGAATGAGCTCCCTGTCAAAGTTTTCCCAGAGAACTATAGTATGTGGTCCATTAAGAGGCGAGTTAATAGCTATCTTTTAGGTGGTCGCGTCCATCGGCTTCGGTAACCGCTTACCGCCAGGCGGCCCGTAGGTAATCTGCAACCAAGTAGTAAAAAAAATGCGTGGAGGTTATGGAATAATACTTCACATTGTGAAGAAAGCTTATACTAAGTTACCTAACCCTTCCGCAACGCCCTAAGCTGAGGTTCGAGTCCTACTCTGGGATGCCCTTAGGCTTGTTGTGTATGTTTTTAAGGCTGGGAGCCATCTGCGCTTGTTAGTTGCCTGGTGAAGCTGTAAAGGCCAGCTGCGGCCAACAACAGTAGTCAGTTCGAAAACAAAAGCTTTCAGTCCAGCTGGGTGCTTTATCTGCCATGCTATATAGCGCATCGCGCTAATTCTTGGCTATTAAACGCCGAGTGATGCCAGCAAGGCATAAAATAACTGACAATTGAAAATATTCTTCCTGCGGTTACTCAAAGAGGTTTAGGCTTAGGGACATTTCATTCTGTTTTAAATAGGTAGTAGCGTTCTCTCCTTGTACCTTATCTTTTATAAGGTATTTCTATCTCTAAACCACTTGGAAATTATAGCAAAAAAGTTCATGCTATGGAGTTTAAAATTAGTCCGAGTAAACTTTTCGACATATTAAGGTGTGAGGCTTTATTATCAAGAAGGAATTGTTTAAGTTTATATATAAATGTATAAATAAGAAGGCACAGACCGATTCTACAGTGGCTTTTGTACAAGCCCTTTGAAACTCCCGCCGACTTTTCAAGAAGAGCTTCTATCCACGACTAGAACTAGCTATGTTAACAACATAATTAGCTCCATACAGTCCGCTGAAACATTGTAAAAGTTGCCACATTATGTTAGCACGGATATAGTTTTAAACTCTTTGTTCCTTATTACAGTATTTCAGAGCCAGTGTGATCCGCAAATCCCGACATCGAAACGCGGTTTTAAAGCCAAGCAGTGTTGCCCATATCTCTATCGATAGTTGAGCAAATAGTATCGATACAGCTATCTATAGAATCGAAAAGGTAATCTCATTGATAACAATACTATAGATACTATCATCATCATCAGCTCATTATACGTCCCCACTGAGGGCACGAGCCTACTCCGAAAGAGTGTATAGGCCTTAGACATCCACTGCAGATCGACCGACTTCACGCACAACATTTTAATCTCTTTGTAGAAGTGCGCAGGTTTCCTCTTGATGTTCTCCTTTACCGCTAGAGCGTCGGCTAAACGTACATATAATTAAAAAAAATCGTGTAGACGTGGCGTGATTTGAACCTGCAGGTCCACTCACATGAGCCAACGATGCTCCGAGATACTATCAAAGACTACTGTATACTCAACATTCAATAGTATCGGTACATCACGGAGGCAGATCCCACTAGACACTTCTCACTAGCGGTTTCCACGCTGGCTTACAAAGAGATTCAACGGTCTTACGTGAAGTCAGCCAATCCGCACTGGGCTTGCATGGGCGACTTAGGCCTATACTCCCTTTGAGGGTAGGCTCGTGCCCTCGCTGAGGACGTTTAATGAGCTGATGATGATTGACATCTTATTTCAAGGCCAGCTATCGATAATTGATCCGTCGATAGTTCGGCAACACTAAAGTCAAGTGAAACTGGCGTACATTTGCGAACGCTCTCAAGTCTCGTTAGCCAGATTCAGCGGTGCGTCAACTTTTCGCGGGACGTGTGATGTGGGAATAAATGTAAAATGTATGGTGTCATGAATAGAATGTACAAAAATATTGCTGAAACTCTGGGGCATTTGGAGAACTTGAGTTATGATTTTGATAGGCTCGGGACTGAGTCGTCTTGTACCACCGCAATGCCAGATTGTACCGTGAAATAGTTGTGTTTTGTACTTTTATGTTTCGGAATGGGGTCACTGTAGCTAGTAAAAATACCGGGTATTAGAGACCTAACATCTGTTGTTCGGGTGACAGCGCAGTGCGGCTTGATGGAGGATAATCACTATTTATCTGTTGTTGGTATCAATCAATGCCCCTCTGTCATGGACAGACACTTATCATCAGGTGAGCGATCTGACCGTTCTGCACACTTTGTAACATAAAAAATCAGTTTGAATGAAACCAACACTATGTAAAACGCTCTCCATAGCCCGGTGAATTGATTTACAACATTGTTTGATCCATACGTCTCCGGCACAGTACCCAGTTATTTCTCCCCTATTTGCCTTTGACACGATTGCGCATGGGTCAAAACCCCTGCGATATTAATTGGAAGCAGACCACGTGACGCCCTCATTACTTCATTCTTAATCTTACCACGGTGGTCCGCACTCAAATTATTTAATTACCCAGTCGCTTGGGTTATAAACTGGCGAATAACTCACAATAAATGTAGCTTAAATTGTATTAAACACGACTTTGTCCGCGTTATACTAAATATAGAAAGTGTATTTTCTTGAATACGAACAAGTGTGGGTGTAAGTGGTTTTGTTTTGGAAGTTGTGACAAGTTTGCTAAACTATGAATATAATCTCATAGGCCCTTCAGGACGATCTTAGTAAATGCGATAAAAATAGGTGAGAAACGTTTACCGCTTGTTCGAGGTTTAAAGAATACAAATTAAATGAACTCATCATTATTTCACCACAAGGAATAAAATAAAATATTATTATATCAGGTTTAAGATCCATCAGTTCACATGTTATATTTAAATTGAATGTGAACACTCATCTGGTGTAATGGTTGATACATCAGCTGCTACACCATGTAGCGGCTACAATTCCCGGGCAGTAGTAACATTTGTGTGCATGACAATGTCTATGCAAACAGGCATGCATGGTCAATATTGAAAAAAAATTTTGTGACATGCCTAATCACTAAGATAAAATAAATCAAAAATACAAAGTAAGACATATAAAAACAAGCACAGTTAAACGAGCATATTTGGTACTTTTTTTTACTTATCAAGTACCAAGTTAAAAGAACGAAGTTTTCTAATAACATCGTGTTCCTCGAAGACGTAAAAAGAGTGGTCACTTCAAAGTGAATGAAAGCCGGAATCAAAACCTGTATCAGCGGCATGTTTGGTCTCCGTTTTCTTAAAACACGCCGCCCTTTGCTCTCAAATGAAAACTTTTTAGCAAACTGATGCTTTGTAGGGGTGCCAATTTATACAGACATTATGGTCCAATAAATAAAAAATAGCACTGGCGATGATTTACAAATCATAAAAATAAACATTACTTTAAAGTATGATGCTTTTTTTTTCGAACTGATTACTGCTGTTGGCCACAGATGGGCTTTACAGCTTTACCGGGAGCGTGACGAGCGCAGATGGCTCTCAGCCTTAAACATGTACACAACGAGCCTAAGGGCGGCGCAGAGTGGGACTCGAACCTCGGCTTAGGGCGGTGCGGGGAGGGCTAGGTATGAGGGTACCACATTGCCCTGTGCGTATTATATAATCATCATCTTCATAACGAACGTCTTTATATATATTTTCAGATGGTTCAAGCAGCGTCTATTCGAAGAGAATAAATATACTGTAGCCCGATGGACCGAAGACTTGCGAAATGTCGCTGGTGAAGGCTGGATGAGAAAAGCAGAGGATCGGGATATCTGGCGCAAATTGGGGGAGGCCTATGTCCAGCAGTGGACTGCGATAGGTTGAAGATAAATTTATTGTTATTTTCAGAGTGCAAATGTTACTCTGTTTTCCTGGTTAAGAAGCCAAATTACATCACCATGAGGTACTCATAATTCGATACGAAAATCACAAAGTGAGAGATATAGTATACTATATTCACATATGTGTATATCCACGCTTTTTTACAATTTGGAGTGTATCGAATTAGGTTGATAAACCCTTCATTTCTTATCTAGCTCTATCGCAGACCTTATCCCGACCCTAAATCCGGATCGGGTACTTAACTTACCTTCAATGAATAAAAATATTTTACCAAGCGTTATAAGTCTTTTTAGCTTTTTTGTATTTTCATACTGAATTGTTTTGACCCTTTTCATAAAAAAAAAGGTTTAAAATTTTATTAGTTTACTGAGAAAAAATATCTTACATAGTATATATAGTCTATTCAAAATACGAAACTCTCGCTCATTTCTATCTTTTATGTTTGACCTTATCTTGTTTCTCCAAGTACTGGTTCACGGTCACTATCATATCCATTAGTGATATAAGAAACGAAGTTAGAAGTTCCAGCCATAACTCCATAACTCGATAATACACAATATTTGTTCCCGAAACTTTTGAAACCTTCAAAACTTATTCCTCATCCATACCATACCCTCATTCACTATGGCGAAAAAACTTAAAGTACAAGTTGTGTACGCAGAAACAGCTCACTTAATTCTTTTTAAAAATTTTATTTGTGAACACCCTTTTTTTGCCATAATGAACGGGGCGGTCAGTGCGGCTTACCTAGTGGAGTGATACCTCTGACCATAACAGAAGGAATGTTGAAGAAATTAATGACAGTGGGTTCATTATTATTTTCCGTCAACTCTAATCTGGGCCGCTCTGGCGGTGGACAACAGATGTTAGGGTCTTTTATACCCGGCATTTTTTATTAGCTACGGTGCCCTCATCCGAAACGGTTCAATTGCAATACATACCTATCTTTACGGAACGATATCTGGCACTAGTGGACCTACCTAGACGACTCAGTACCGAGTCTAGGTGAACCTGTTAATAGCTTTTTTTCGGTTATAACGATGGCTAAATTTTAATTTACTTCTCTACTGTTCAATGTTCTAATGCAATCCAATGCTGGAAATAGTCCCCACGATTTCCGCATCCAGATATTCCGGTCTGCCGTTACCATGCCATTGATACACCAATGCAGTGATGGAAAGGTTGTGCGTGAAGTAGCCAATGCGCACTGGGCGCGCTCTGACGAACTTTGGGCTATACCCCCTTTTCGACAAGATTCGTACCCCTCTGCAGGGACTTATAATGTATAGCCCTTTCTGGTAGGTCGTGCCCCTATGTGGCGACTTAGTAGAATAATGATACATACAAAAAGAACACAAGAAATCTGATCATTGCAACCCGGACGAAATCGGGTCTTATTTTCAAGAAAACAAGGACAGAAATAATATCAATTCCGATGAAAAAATAAGTTTCCAAACAACAGTCCGGATGGCAGCGACTCGAGAAATGTTACGATCGTCGTGTCAAATGTCCGAGACGAGGTTTCACTTGAGATGGGAATTGTGGAATTTATTAACAATTTATGTGGTTTCAGTATTTTGTTGTGAGCTTGACTTAAAAATTATGTTTTTTGAAGATTACTTGTTTAGTTACATTTGGCAAATAAATAACACATTAATGACCTCTCTGGTGTAACGGTGGAGACATCGGCTATCACACCAAGGGTTCCGGTTCGATCCCCGGCAGTACAAACATTTGTGTACATGAACATGTCTGTTTCTATTAGTTTGGAGGTTTTCTATGTAGATATAATATGAATGTATTTACAAAAAAAAGTATATAAGTATGTATATACGTTGTTTAGTATCAAAATTACAGGCTAATATTTAGTTTGGGGCCAGATGGCACTATGTGAATGTCAGTGGATATTCATTATTTTTCATTTTTTATAAAGAATTATTAGTGTATATTAGTAGTTAAGTTGGTATCAATGGTATCGCAGTTAGCGCGTTTGTTGGTAATCGTACAAGTTAAGCGCAAACTATGTCATTTAAGGCTTAAAAACTTTTGGTACTTAATTTGTTACCTTGTATATACGAGTACCAAACTTTACCTATTTTAATTTATCAAAACTATGTCATGTAAGGCTTAAAAATGTTTGGTACTTAATTTGTTACATTGTAGAAACGAGTTCCTTTATCATTAAAGTCTACAATTACTATTATTGTAACAAACTTTACCTATTTCCTATTTGTATTTCTTATGTAGGCAGTCGAGCTGGCGGTCCATCTGATGGAAAACGGTAACCGCTGCTCATGGACAACTGCAATGCCGAGGGCAAAGCCATGCCGCTGCCTATCAAGAGGAAAGGGCTCTGTTTAAACCTCGTTTAAAGAAGGACATGTCGTAGTTATTAGTGAACTCCGTGGCTGGGAGTTCGTTCCATAATTTGCATGCACGCAATAAAATAATTATTTACTACTAAGAGTACAAAACAATGCATGAAAATTCTTATTTCATAATTTGTTTCTAAATACATAAATATTACAAATAGGAAATATCTAGACCAACTCAAACAAACATGCTCATGCGAACATGTTTGTACTGTACGGAGATGGAAATTGAAACCTTTAGTGCAATAAAAAGTGCTACTTACGATATCCTTCCGATCCTGTAATAGTTATCATCTTCGATATTCGATATTGCCTTAAGGTTAAGTTTCAATTTCGTTTGAACTAGCTGTCGAATGATTAGCGCGATATGAAATTGACCAAAAAGTTGTATTTCGGTTCAAGTGTATAGCGTTGGTGGCTCAATGGTGTTGACTGTTGCTCTCCTACCGGGAAGGCTGAGGTTCGAATCCCGCCACGTAACTCGTTTTCGAATTTTCGAAATTATTTGTACGTTATCCGACGCTCTTACAGTAAAGAAAAACATCGTGAGGAAACCTGCGCACGCCTGCGAAGAGGTTCAAAGGTTGTGCGTGAAGTCGTCCATCCCGCTCTGGGCCCGCGTGGACGACTAAGGCTTAATGAGCTGATGATGATGATGTAGTTATATTGTATTATATCCCGATTGGCCTGCGGGATAGCGATGATAATAATCACATATTCAGATGTATTTAAAATACAGTAAATAATGTTCGTTGATCTGCAAAAAGCGACAATACAGTTGATTGAAAACGCAAATTAATGATTCGTGTCGGCGTAACCAAAAATGTGCCATTATGTGCTTGTTCTTTTGCAGAATTCACGTGAACGAAACAATGCTATTCCCGCGGCGGCTCTCGTTAACATACCTGCCTATTGTGTTCAATTACCGTCATTTATTCGGTTCACGTTGAATTAACAAAGCCTTGATGCATTTTTTGTGAAGGCTTGAATCCTGTGAAATTTACTTTGTTTTATAACTATTACAATTTTTTATAGATAGATAAACATATATAAATATCCACTGACACTCACGCAGCGCCATCTCTCTCCTTCTCTCTTCAAATTATCGCAGTCCACTACTGGATATAGGTCTCTAAAGAAAGAAAGAAAGAAAAATCATTTATTGACCCTTTAACATAACATAAATTTTACAAGTAAAACGATACAAAAAAATAATACATAAAAAGGTCAATAGGACCCGCCTCGGCATAAGTTGAAACGACGCGCGCCTGCCTGTATCAGACGCGTACCGTCACAATACCGATATTCTGACGGGACCTAAAACAACGAGTTATCGTCACTTAATTTGAAATGAGGTTATTACAACTTATGACACGCACTTATTAAAATTACAATAATTGTATACTAAAATATAAAAATAAAAAATATGCGAGCGAGCGAACTCATAGTTAGGATACTAAACATGTAAACGCACTTATATACATGTTTTTGTAAATACATACATATTATACATAGAAACACCCAGACCATTACAAATAGACATGTTCATGCACACACATGTTTGTAATGCCCGGGGATCGAAACCGGAACCCTTGGTGTAATAGCCGACGTCTCAATCATTACACCAAATGGGTCGTCAAAAACCCGAAACAACGGATAGTGATGTTTTCTGTGAAGCGATGGTACGAATTACCACTGTGCTGAAGATATTTAATTGGAAATTCTTGTATTTAGTTTATGAAACATTTAAAAAATTGTATTTGGCGTATATACCGTATATATATAAACTCCAATTTTATTTATCATCATCATCAGCTCATTAAACGTCCCCACCGAGGGGCACGAGCCTACCCGTATAGGGTGATTAGGCCTTAGTCATCCACGCGGCCCAGTGCGGATTGGACGAATTCACACATAACCTTCGAATCTCTTCACAGGCATGCATGAAGGTTTCCTCACGATGTTTTCCTTCACCGTAAGAGCGTCGGATAACGTACATATATTTTTCGAAAATTCGAAAATTCATTGGTACGTGTCGAGATTTGAACCTCAGCCCTCCCGGTAGGAAGGCGACAGTCCACACCACTGAGCCACCGACGCTCAATTTTTTTTATATGTATAGATAATGTTACTTTTAAATATCCCTCTTTGCCCTATTCAATGCACAACCTGATCGTTTATTGAATTCCAACCCAAACCCACATGGATACGTTTCAAAATAACGATGTCAACCTGTATGTCAGAGCCCAGGACAATGTTACAAAATTACCAGGGAATGACTGCGCGTCGCATGCGGTCGCGATTCACGCGCTGATTTGTCGCTTATATGGAGTTCCTATTGACTACATGATGCTAAAGCTACGTCCACTAACGATTCCATTATTTTCATTGCACATGTAATGGGTGATGAATTTGGACGAGATGAAAATCATGTTCAATGACCATGTCATAACCACAACCAGTGTACGCCGGTGGAGTACTTCTCGAGGTTGTGCAAGAATACGTTTACTTGGGTCAAACTATCCAATTTGGCCGGCATGATTTCGAGAGGGAAGCCAGTAGTAGGATTCAGTTCGACTGGGCGGCATTCGGCAAGTTATGTCAGGTCTTCACATCGACGATTCCGCAATGCTAAAAACAAAAGTCTTTGAGCAATCAATGCTCAGAATCTCTCTTAAAGATGAAATCAGAAATGATGTTATCCACAAGAAAACCAAAGTTACCGACATAGCTTACCAAATCAGCAAATTGAAATAGAATTGGGCTAGTTACGTACGTCGCAGAACCGACGGCCGTTGGAGCAGATGAGTTCTGGAGTGGAGACCGCGTCTTGGCAAAATAGGGGAGAGCTATATCCAGTTTTGGACTGTGGAAGATTGAAAAGACTGTCGGGAGTGTTCCCTAAAAGATATGACAGGGGAACCTTCATGGAATGAACGTATTGCTTCCTATCGTGAAACTTTCCATTCCAGTTTGCCGTGAAAGATGGACAAACAAACAGGCACAAACTTGCACTTTCACATTTATTATATCAGTAAATTTTTTTCTTATATTTTCTTTTCTTCATACGACTTTATAAATGTAAGTACTCCTAAACTGATGTGACAAAATTGGCTTCACTTCAATACCGCGAACCGAGGTCGTTTACCTCCACGATATCGGCCCTCCAGCGAGCACCCGCCAGTTTGTATTTAGCCCACACCATTATCCAGCCTCGCGACATCTACATTATCTGAGGCTTTCAATTTTCGTCCCCACTAAGCCCCCGTCCCGGAGTCTAATCCACCATCCGTCGCCCCAACTTAGGTGCGTTGTTTGAATAATTTTATGGGACGTCTCGTCAACAACGCCGCGTGTAAGTGCCTGCATTTGAATTTGGGTTAATTTAGTTGTTCGTTATCGTCGTCGGTTGACTCCAGTTTGTATCCTTTACCTGAATTTTTAACGGTGTTTGTTATGAGTTATATGACGCCTTAATCAGCAGTTTAATAATGAGGTTGACTTTTTGTGCATCTTTTACGTTACAAAATATTTTATTCAAATGTGGAGACTTCGCGTTTAAGGCATTAAAATTACAAGGATTTGAATATATTTCTGAAAAATTAAGAAAAGGAGTTTAGTTTTTATATAATACATTTTTAAATGATAACGTTAAAACATAATAATATCGTAATCTAAAATACAGCCAACTCCATCTAGTGTCAAAATTATAATAACTCAATATTAATTTCATTATTTCAATCACTAAGTAATACGAAACTATGGATTGCAATTGTATAAAAACCTAAAACTAATAAATTGAAAACCTTTAAGTGTAATAAGCCAAACGCGCTTCCCGTCTCGCATGCAATACAACCACTATGCAAATCTCGGTCGTTTTTCTTTTTAGTTCTAATTATGCCTGGCTAGACTTCTGCAAGATTTAGATATTCTATGCACGTTCTAGCGTTAAAATTACATTCACTATTCTGTGTTGGAATTAACTGGTTACATTTTTTTGTTACTGTGGAATGGAGCAATGTGAAAATATTATGTTGTTTAATTAACTTTTAACTCTAAACATTGAAATAAAACGTAATTACTTATAACTATATATGTAGTGTGAACTGTCGCCCTTCTACCGGAAGGGCCGAGGTTCAAATCCTGCCACGTACCAATGTGTTTTCGAATTTTCGAAAAATATAAGTACGTTATCCGGCCCTCTTACAGTGAAGAAAAACCATGTAAGGAAACCTGCGTACACCTGCGAAGAGATTCAAAGGTTGGGCGTGAAGTTGTCCAACCCGCACTGAGCCCGCGTGGACGACTTAAGCCTAATCACCCTATACGGGTAGGCTCGTGCCCCTCGGTGGGGACGTTTAATGAGCTCATGATGATGACTTATAACTATTCCTATAGCTCATCAACTATGGCTCATTGGTGTAAACTGTTGCCTTTCGATATGGAGAGTGCAGGTACCCTATCTATGACGTGTGCGGTCAAATACATTTTATTGCCTTGGTGATGTTTTTGTTTCTGTTTAGCTAAATTAAATGTAATTACTAATTATCATTTGAATGAATCTCTTTGCATGCGAATAATTTCAGCGACAATTTTTTTCTGTGTATCTCTAACGCAAGTGTGAACAAGCTGTTCGTTAGGCATTACCATTTTTGGCCGCAGTATTGCTTTAACATCTCTTGAGGGCGGCCAAATGCCTAAACTAAACTAGTCTAGATTTTAGTTGAAAAAATTTTACTGACAATAAAAATAACAAAATGAAACGATAACACAGCCGCAAACATATTACCTTTCCCATTTCTTACAAAGATAAAACAAATAAATCAAAATATATAAACGATTTTCCACCATTTCAAACAAGCCAAAATAATTCCTCAGCCCCGGATACCACTAACAAAGCAATCAGGCAACAATTAAAGCAATCAAAAGTTGTTTGTATTCTATACTTAATTTATTCTTCGACTAATTCATTGTACCAAAACCATAACATAAAGGCAGAGCCGACGTTCTATTATAGAGGGTAAACGACTTTCGACCGGTAGTTTTCTTTGATTTGGCATCGATAAGGAGGTCAAATACCGCTGTTTGTGGGGTTTACACGGCCCGATTTTAGAATGACTGGCCCGACTGTTGGTCGGCCTAGATTCGCTAACGAGCACTAAATATAGGTCATTGGATTTTTGGCGTGGAATTTGTATTAAATTATTGTAATGTATAGATTTGATGTTTTCATGATCGGTTGGGTGTTTGAAGCCTGCGATGTTGAAAAGTTATCATAATGATAACAGCCATCAGCCTATAATGCCGCACTGCAGGGCACAGGCTTTCTAACACACAGCGTAGCTATAGGGAGATGGGATATATAGATTGGTAATGCATATGTCTATTATTCTCACACTTTCCACAATAATTTCAATAAGATTTAGATATTTAATGGACTAAATCCCGCAAGACTTAAGACTTAGTGACTTGAGGAGTTTAGCCCCTTTTTTAGATATGACAATATACGAAAACATTTAATATTTAGTAATTAAATTTTAAATTACATTAGTTAGTAATAAATATACTTAATAGACCTACAAATGTTCTAACGAACTTCAATATCTCTATTGTATTTATCACGGGGAGTATTTGGATGAATTATTCGAACTTGTTCCTGACGCGGCTCATCATCGTACATCGAGGCAAAATTAGAAATTTTATCCATACAATTAATGAATGGAAAACCTCTACCGTACGCTTTAGTTGAAACTCTACTACGTACAATAAACTGTGGAATCAGTTCCATCTGAAGTATTTCCTGAGTGCTGTGATCTGGCGAGATTCAAGAAGAGAGCGTATTCTTATTTGAAAGGTCGGCAACACATTTCTTTGCCCTCTGGTATTGCAAGTGTAATGGGCGACGGCGTCATTTACTCAGATGAGTGACATCGTTTGCCCTCTATAAAAAGAGCCTCAAGTATGGGCCATTACTCTCGCTTTTACAATGCCCCAATAGGCGAGTTGATTTAAGGCAATGACTCGGAGATCGAACACAATGAGCCGGGATCATTGTGTTCTAAGCGATGCTCGGTAATAATCATTTACGTTATCAATGATTTCTGGATCACAAAATATTGACATCGTTGCCCGAGAAATTGTTAAAACGGGACAGCTCTGTATATAATATTGTCTACTACACTCAGAAACAAGTACATGATTGATAGGGGATTTTTACTCATATATGATTAAACCAATGAACAATGTGCTTAATAAACCCACACACAAATAGGCGTATTTTTGGAACCAGCTAAACCAGAAGGCATGAAAATCAGGGAAAACTCTTAGGAAAAAGGTTATATGACCACGTTGTATATAGAGGGTCCAATCATTTGACACAAAAAAACTGGAAAGTATGTCCTGTCGACGTACTAAAAAGCGAATTGCACATAAAGCAGGATAAGGGAAAAATAATAAGCTCATTATTTTAGAATAGCGTTGTGTCACAGAGGGATTTTAAATTTTTTTTTATTATTTAAGAAAGGAAGGTAAACTACGACACTCTGTCGTTGCGTGTAAATCCTCCTTTGTGATTACATCGCTACGCCGTTATACAGTAGGCGGTCTACACGTAGCGGCTACGGCGCTAAAACTATGTAAATTATAGAGAACAAATTTCGCATGTGGAATCTAAATTTGTTTCATATATTTCAATACTTATTAGTCATCCCGTGTACATTTTGAAGTCTTTAATCAAATATTTTTTATGTACAAGAAGTATTTTTAATACAGTAGTATTTGTGACCATATTGCGTAAAAACATATTAAATGTCGTTTAGTTTTTGAAATTATTAGTGAATTGATAAGTCTTCGTAGCCGACAGACAACTCTCGATAGGCCGTTGGTGGAAGCCTGACGAAAGCGTAACACCGTGATGAGAGATATTAGAAGTTTTATATATTGTGAAAGGTGAAATTATAATTAAAAACTAGAAAATATTATTATAATATTAACGATCCATTTAAATTTAATTTTTTACGCCATTATGCGCAAAAAAGCGGCATCGCTACTTACCAGAGTGCGTGGCAGTCCTAATAGCTTGTTGAGAGTGAATAGCGGAGAGGTTTGACTCATGCTTTATGCGACACTGGGTGGGTTTGTTAAAATGAGTTGTTTATGTACCAGAAATGTAATTATTATTAAGTGATATTAATATACATAAAAAAAAATTGTTACTAACATATTTTATAAGAAAAAAAAAAAAAAAAAAAAAAAAAAAAATTGTTACTAATTCCTGTGGACCATAATTATGCTGTCTGAATAAATAAATTATTATTATTATTAAATATATGGAGTCTTCTCGACTCTCTGAACCGGTGATAAATTCAAACTAGCTTTTAACAAATATGTCTGAAATATGTATGTGTGAAGACCACAGACATCAGAATATACATTAGACTGGACAAGCCGCCAAGTTCATAGGCAGTCCCGGTGTCAAATTTCTTTTCGGTTCTTACCTGTGAAAATTTATTATATTTCTTGGTAAATTTACTGATTCATTGCGATGATGGCATGTTACAATTGCACAGGATGGCATTTTGGAAAAAACGGTAATTTCTTCTAATATTCGTGCGTCTTGACTCGTCTCACAGAGCGTAAACTGGTAGCCAGTGTATGCTCGTTAAGCTTACAGTTGTCGCACTTTAAACGCGGCTTGCCCCATCTCCTGTATTGGGAAATCTGTGGTGAAGACTTAATTGAAAGAGTAATTTTTGAGTCTGAGTTTGAAAAGTCGTACCGTGTAAACCCACCGTTGGATTCCAGCGCACTCTGCTAATACGGGAGGCGTTCTCGCAGACCCAGCGCTAATGCTATGTAAATTGTAGGAAAAAATCGCCGCGTTCCCGTCGCGGCCGCGTAACTCACGGTGCGCACGCCATCCGCTAGCGCCCATACGATTATACTG
Source organism: Leucinodes orbonalis (assembly GCA_019425675.1). Taxonomy (NCBI): domain Eukaryota; kingdom Metazoa; phylum Arthropoda; class Insecta; order Lepidoptera; family Crambidae; genus Leucinodes; species Leucinodes orbonalis. The sequence goes on from PQWD01001732.1 coordinate 25,617, forward strand.
ATAATATAAACTGCCTCCGGGATCTATTAGTCACAGCGTTGGGTGTAAGGTGAACCTCGCACACTTTGGCTTAAATATTTGGCTTTAATATGGGTCGACAAACCAGGTTCTTCCAGATTCGGACGATTCGACGCGCGCGGACAATTGTGCGAGTGTGCGTCGAATGGTGTGGACTGTTGCCTTCCGACCGGGACGTGCAGGATCAAATCCCGCCACGCACCAATGTGTTTTCGAATTTTCGAAAGTATATGTACGTTATCCGACGCTCTTACGGTGAAGGAAAACATCGTGAGGAAACCTGCGCGAAGTAAAGAAATGGCATTTTTGGCATTATTGTACTAGGTGGTAGACTCGGTACTGAGTCGTCTAGGTAGCACTGCAATGACAGATATCGTTCCGTAAAATAAATATGTTGCACTTCCGTGTTTCGGCATGAGGGCACTGTAGCTAGTGACATTACCAGGTATGAGAGAAGTAATATCTGTCGTCTCGGGTGACGGGTGCAAAGCAGTGTTGAAGGAAAATATGCAAATCAAATCAAATAAAATAATATTTCATTTGATTTGATTATTTCTCCTTTTTTTCATAAAAAATAATAAATATATAAGAAGCTCTCACATAGGTTGACAAAATTCAATTTTGCCTGAACTAGGTAAACCTGTTTTCAGGCGACTTATTTTCTGAATTATAATCAAAAATCACTCACACTTACATAATGATTCCTACTGCTATCAACTTCCCTCAACACTGCAACTGTCACGGGCAGGCGTGTTTCTTACCACCAGGTGATCTAGCTGACCGTCGTGTTCACTTAATATCCAAAAAAACTGTACTCTTTTTTTTATCGTTTATAGGCAGACATTTGACCGCCATCTCACTTGATGGTAAGTGATGATGCGGCCTAGGATGGATCATGCCTGCCTAGAAACAGCCTATTCACTCTCGCCTTGAAGACGGCCAGGTTGTAATGATCGGGGAACACATAAGAAGGCAAAGAGTTCCATTCCTTTGCGGTGCGCATTATGAACGAGGCACCATAGCGCGCTGTGCGGATAAATGGTATGTCAACCACGTTTTCTTGGTACCATTAATATTTCAATCAATGAATCGATTCTATTTCCTATAATAGATGTAACATTGATAAAAAACGCGTGGTTGTATACTCGTATACAAAATACTGAAATAGAATCCAATATATTATAAATAAATTGAGTAGACGTAAATATACTTTCCAAGCTTTAATTTATTAAATACATACTTGGAAGCTTTATACAGAATTTCCTGGAATGTTAGATCAAATTTTTGTATTACTAGAATTCATTAAGAGTTAAATCAGTCAAAAATCAATCAAAAGGAAACTTGACACAAAACCAATATTAATTACAATTAATTTAGTATGAATTCTTCAAACAGAATGAACAAATAATCTTCGCCAATATTGCTATGACAACGATATCGTTTAGTAGAGACCAGGATCAGTGAGATAAACAATGCGATGCAAATTTTATTTGTAACGTTGGTTACTACACTGAGGGTTACGGGTTTGAGCAATAGCAGTTGAAATTATGTTTATCAGTGAGATAAACAAACTGTAATGCAGCTAGTCACTAAGAGTTCCGTGTTCGATTCCCGGGCAGCACAAACATTTATGTCCATAAACATTGTCTGTTTATGTGCATAAACATCAGACGTTACCAAACTAAGATTTCAAAAGCAAACGTCAACAGTTACAAAAATTGACTAGCTGGTGCCGCAACTTTGTCTGCGTTGGATTTGTGTTTCGAGTAGCTTATTAGACAATGACAGTTTATGTGTCATATATGTGATGATAAAAAAATAAAATCGAATCAAAAGCTTGATATATATCAAGCTTTATTAATCGAAAATAAAATATTTTATGTTAAACAAAAAATAGACTAAGTTACTCTAAGCAACCTGCCGAAAAAGTCCCGTTGCAGTAGAGCCAACTATATCAAACATAAGTCGAAACAAACATTATTATTCATAGTAAAACCAGTTATTTATTTATTTTAAACAGAAACTCTAATTTTATTCTTCATTATATATGTATAAGTAAGATCCTACAATGATTCCAAGATCCTACGATCGACAGCGATCGGAAGCCTTACCGCGGGAAGGTAGGATAAACAAATACGCGTTCAAGATTGAACCGAATTGGGTTTCAAAGCACGCGTGTACTGAGACGTCTACACGTGAATACTAATCAATGGTTCCCACCAAATGCAAGGTAAGGCAAAGTACTTCGCTTTAACAAGGAAGGCACACAAAGTTCAGATGAAGGACCGTGTAAGCCTTCTGTTAATCCTCCCTTCTTCTTCTTAGCGTGTCGAAGGCAAACACACATTCAAATTTTAGCGGTCCAGAAAGCAGCCACAGCGACAGCATTATCTGACGCTGTCATTAGGTCCTCCCGCGTGCAGCTGGAAGGGCACGCCGGGCACGATGTCAGATGGGCCATCGTTTGGGCCGAACCACAAAGGCAATCAATCCTCCCTGATTCCCCCAAATAAGAAGTATAGAGTTATTTTTGTAATATTGATCTCCCGATCTGGAGGTCGCAGGTTCATTCAAATCCCGCCGGAAAAGACATTGGTAATGTCTTTTCGATTTTCGTTATTATGTCCGACGTTTATCCGACGCTCTTACTGTGAAGGAAGTTATCGTGAGGAAACCTGCGCTTGTCTACGATTGAAAGATTGTGTATGAAGTCAATCCGCACTGAGCACGCATGGACGACTAAGGCCTATACACCATTTAGGGGTAAGCTAGTGCCCCTCGGTGGGGCCGTATAAGGAGCTGATTAGCGGTTACGGGAGGCCTAAATTCTTCCTCCACTCTCAAGGTTAGCAACGCAAACTTACTTCTTCATAATAATTATTGAACATGCATGAACATGGCCCTATGTCCCGCAGTGGACTGCGATTGATTGAAAAACTTTTTTTTAACACACACAAATACTCACGTGCTGTGTGTGTGTGCTTGTTTGCAAAGTTATTTGAATCATATAAAATAAACGCATAGTAATAACATCGATGGTAAATGAAAGATTACTTCACTGCATAGTATAAAACAAGAACGCTTTATCTGTCCCTATATTTCTATGTATGCTTAAATCTATAAAACGACCCACCGATTTTGGTGCGGTATTTTTTAATTAGATAGAGTGATTGAGGAGAAATGTTGATTTGTGTAATAAATAACATACAACATTAAATAGCGGCGAAAATACCGTAATTTTTGAGGTTTTTAATGTGATGTCGTAAACAATAATATTCTTTCCGCTCAAATTGCAAACGCAGGCTGAATCCTATGAGATTTAACAAAATATTTTTTTATAAACAAAGTTCATAATAATCTAGTTTTCTGTTATGTATATAGTATCAGCGTTGCACCTGTCCGAAGCCGGGGTGGGTCGCTAGTAATAAAATAAAACACTGCTCCAGAAAACTATAGAAACCAGTGCCAACCCTGTGACACGCAACTCACAAAACCCCTAGAAAACCAATGTGCAAATAAATTCCGAGCGTCGGACGTACGTCCACGGCGCGTGTGCGGGGGGTCGTGATTAATTAGAAACAATGCGAGAGCGAACAAAAGCTCAACATTGAGCCGAGCTTTTGTTCTGATACAGGTGAAAGAATATTATAAGTTCGAGACTAACAAGTGGGTAAGCCCCCGGCCTGGTTTGTTAAGCAACGCATTCGTATTTTTTTATATTATTATTTGATGAGTCAGTGAATGGTCAAAACTCAGCTGTATGCTGTATGGTCAATGGTCATGTTGGAATAGTGTATTAAGTAAACAAACAATACAAGTATTGCTAAGGATCGAACCTGGAACTTGGTGATGTATCTACCTAGTCGACATCTCAACCGTTACACCACATGGACCGTGCAATATAAACTTCAATGTGTATAAACATATTAATTTCGTATGGTCCGAGTGTTACTATTATCAATATGCATGTATATAAAAATATATGTACGTATATTTTAGTACTCATCATTATCATTACAGTCTAAAATGTCCACAGCTGAAAATTAAAAGTGTTCAGTTTAGGTCCTTACAGAACAATTGCACACAGCTAAAAAAAGCCGCCTCTCATGAGAGTACCCACAGTACGAGATAAACTCTTTGCTTAAATAAATATCCACTGAGATTCACACAACGCCATCTAGCTCCAAGTTAAACGTGAAACTTTAATTACGGGTACTAAACAACTGATAAACATACTCATATACATTTTTATAAATACAATTTATGTTAAAAAAACACCCAGACAAATACAAACAGACATTTATTTACACAAATGCTTGTACTGTCTGGGGATCGAATTCGGAACTCTTGGTAGTAGCCGACGTCTCAACCTTTACTCTAAATGGGTCATATATGATATTCTATGAATTGATATTAATGGTGCTTTAATAAGACTAATTACAACGTGCCAGGTTGCACCTGATAATAATATAATTGTCTTAATGGGCCTTCGATCTTACAAACGACTTTGGTGTAGCGATTGAGAGGTCGGCTGCAACACCAAAGTTCCAGTTCGATCCCCGGGCAGTACAAACATTTGTGTGCATGAACATATCTGTTTGTAATGGTTTAGGTGTTTTCTATGTTTGATATGTATGTAGTTACAAAAATATATATAAGTATGTTTATCCGTTGTCTAATACAGGCTTCACGGTTAACTTGGGGCTAGACGGCGCTGTGTGAATGTCAGTGTTACTTGATATTTATTATAAACTCGTTCGATGTAAGTAGTTAATAAACAAATATTTCATTTAAATATAATAATAAAATAAAGAACCATGTAACGACAGAGGGAATTGAACAGCAATACCGTTCCATTCTCAAATCTCATCGAGTACTAGAAAAAAGGCAAAACTCCCAATGCCGCGACCGAACGTGAAATGAGAAACGGCAAAACAGAAACAGCGCTCTCGTAAATAACTGTTGTGTTAATTTTCTCCCTGTGCATCCATTATTTCCACATGGCGTCGGTCTTTTACCCTCAGCTCGAGGCTTGTAATACCCGCTAACATTAATTTGGGGGATTATGAAGGTCGGTCGATAAGTTTGTTTTCAAACTAGTGTTGCCGCTCGATAATCTATCAATAGTCTTTCGATGGACAAAAGCTAAAGTATCGACAGGGTTATCGATACAATCAATAGCCCGGTAAGAGAAAAAAATATTGTTAGAGATTTTTTTTATCTTATGAGTGTACAGGACGGTCTGGACGCTCACCTGATGGTAAGTGATACACCTAACCATGACAGAGCGGCATTAAAGAAGACCAACAACTGATAGACAGTTATTATCCTCCATCAATGCCGCACTGCGCCCGACACCAGAGACAACAGATGTTAGGTCTCTCATACCCGGTAATTTCACTAGCTAAAGTGCCCTCATCCCGAAACACAAAAGTGCATAACACTCTTGTTTCACGGGAGGATATCTGGCACTGCGGTGGTACCTACCTAGACGACTCAGTATCGAGTCTACCACCTAGTATCGATACTTTCGAAGTTTATTGTCAAATTAACTGTCGATACTATTGCTTCTGACTTCTGCCAAATCTATCGATGAAATAGATAAGCCTACCGTTAGTATACATTTATTTTTATGTACCGACGCAGAAGTAACATTGTGTGTATGTAATTTACCAGTTTGGCGAAGACATTGCAGGCTGAATGAGGTGATTTGAAAAGAAAAATGATTCTGTGCTAGCATGTTGTCGAACCCGGTTTCAATATTAGGCTGGTAGTCTTTCCATCCTAGAGGTGGCCAAATGACATCATATGTATGCCTGGCCCTTGCGGTGGGTTGTTATTTCATCATCTTCAGCTCGTTAAACGTCCCCACAGAGGGGCACGAGCCGACCCGTATAGGGTGTATAGGCCTTAGTCGTCCACGCGGGCCCAGTGCGGGTTGGACGACTTCACGCACAACCTTTGAATCACTTCGCAGCGTGCGCAGGTTTCCTCACGATGCTTTCCTTCACTGAAAGAGCGTCGGATAACGTACATATATTTTTCGAAAATTCGAAACACATTGGTACGTGGCAGGATTTGAACCTCAGCCCTCCCGGTAGGAGGGCGACAGCCCACACCATTGAGCCACCGGGTTGTTATTTACTTATGACTATTTAATAATAATGCTTCGAAACCCTTTAAGACTGAGCCGGACTCAGATGAAGATGGAACATGTACAACCAACAGCACGCCTTCAAGAGACCCAGGTTATAATAATCAGGAAACAGCTTTTTCGGGGTAGGTTTTTCGTGATATCGACTAACCTTTAACCCGTTGACCGCCAATGACTCCTCAAAGCGCCAGACATAATAGATTTTCTATTGTCTCTGGATCCCCGGCGTTCAATGGGTTAAACATGTTTTCATGCCAGTAAGAACAGAAAATATAAATGAGAGTTTATTTTATTATTCTGTACTCCAAATCATCAGATTCTCAAATATTATTACTATTATTTTCAATACATCCTATAAAGAGTTATTTCCGTCATTTGAATTCTGCAAGACGGCGTTTAATATTTTTCCTGCTTTATCAAATGTTCGCATGCAAAATTATTCAATCCACGACTGCCTACGTCGTAGGGAAGGACTTAAACTATACTGAACAATTTCTTTGCGAAGTTAAGATAGTAGTTGCGTCCCAACTCGATACGTGACTGCCGACGCCTCAAAAAATGTCCTGGAAGAAGACTTCATGGTTATTTTATTTTGAACGTAAAAAAGGACAAGTTAGATAACCTAACTATATGCAAAACCTCACTCAAAGTGTCCGCGGCAAAACTATGCTTATCTCGTTGGTGGGGCAGAATTTTCATTACGTTTCTCTTGTCATAATGACGTAGTAGTGTTCTCGTGCTTTTTTTATTTTGCACCTTTTCAATGACGCGTAAAGGTCAAAATTTAAATGAGCATTGTTATCTTATAAATATTACAATAACGTAGTCTCAACAAAATATTCACGGCTTCCGGTGAATGTTGTTAAGCTTAATGTATTCGCATGGTTATTTCATTATTTTCATTCTTCTTCTTTTATATATGTAATAACTTTTTTATTTTATTTTGTTATTTGCACACACACTTATCATGTCCTAGTTTTCAAACTTTAAGTAAACTATTGTGAATTATGTTGAATTTCTGTGTATACTGTGTATGGCTTACTGTCTAGTCTATTATAGAACAAAAACCATCAGCATGTAAGGGCAGTAATCTGTTTGTGTACCATAAATAAATAAATAAATAAATAACTTTAGTGCGGCTCGGACATTTTTTGATCGTCTTTTCTTCGTGATTATGCATTTAGTCAGTTTTTTGTTTATCTTAGTGTTTTCCTTTTTTACACGAAGATGACCATCGTTTATGAATATGTATCATCAAAGTATATCACAAAGTTGTTTCAGTCGGTTCTCCGGCTTCATCCAAATGTTTTTATACTATAGGGTGCAAACGAGCAAATCTGATGGTACCTAAATACACTAGCGACGTCTTATGTCAATTAAAATGCGCACTGCCTTTACATTAAGTTTTATTTCAGAAATTAAAATGAAATTGGTATAAACGATATTCATGAGATTATCTCATTAATATCCACATGTGTCGGTTCTTTAGCCCAAAAACATCTTCAATGACTATAAAAGTGATACTTACTCCGAGCTACTCTTGCACTCTAGCTCCTAATCTAAATTCACTTGAAACCCGCCTCTATTCCAACTCTGAGGGATTAAATTAATCTTCACGTATTATTTGGTCTTACCCTAGCGAGCCTCGACATTTGAAGTTTTTCGGAATTAAACTTTATGGAAACAAAATTTAAGTCCGTAATGCCGATGATGAAGGATTACACAACGCTAATTTGCTTGCAATAATAGCTAAAACTTATTGAAGTTTGCTCTATTTTTGGCAAGATTTTATAACCTATAGATTTTTGTTACACGAAAAAAGCTTTTCGAAATGAAAACGAAAAAACAATGCTTTCCATTTGAGCTTAACGTAATGCGTCAAAAAGTTTAAACAATAATCATCTACCCTATTAATGTAATTTTTGTAACCGCTTATACGCTCCGGGACCTATTAGATTTTTATTTTTGATTATTGGTATTCTTGATATTTCAAATAACTTCGAGTATACCAAGAAATTATTTCCATTTTGTAAGTAAGCAGTCACTGTGTAACCCCATTTCGATACATTTTTTTGCAATTTTTAATTGAATTCGTACAACGAGTTGTACGAATAGAGTTGTAGATTTCAGCATTTAAGTTCCCGCTCGAGAGCGGGAACTTAAATGCTGAAATCTAGTTTTAATGTAGACTTGTTCTTTGCAACATTATTTAAAATAAAAGTAAAAACCTTAGTTTGAGTTATAGTTACATTAATAAAATGAATTCTGTTTATTTAGGTAATTAAAGCAAGTTGAGATGGTGTAAAACTAAGTTGAAATGCATGTGTATAAAATATGTACACTTTGTTTTGTTTTACATTTGTACATTAAATAATATGGATAAATAAATAGTTGTACCCATTTCCACAGCAAAATCTTGTAAAATGTTTTATATGTTATGTGCAATAAAAAAATCTATCAATCTTATAATAGATAAAAATAATACATAAAATTATACACACCGAAAAATAATTGACATTACAGAAATTATACAAACTACCTTGTTGCTAAAACCAACCTCTTCCAGGCATCGTTACAGTTAAAAAACAAAACATAATAGTGTAGAAAGTAGACAGTTCAATATTGTTTCTCAAAATTTAAGAACTCAAGACTTGAAGTATTAAACACATTCTAATAAAGCTTCCGCCGTCAAAATCCCCGCTATTAGCAGCTCAAAGTAAGCACTACAGTGTTCCAACGAAGGCGTGTTAGCGGCCGAATAAGTCTTCACGTAAACAACTAGACAGTGTTTGCTTTGGCACGAGCAGAACAAGCAGCTGAAGCTAAACGTCCAGGCGTGGACATCGACGTGCTAATACTTGAAGCTTTGGAGGTAAACAATTGCTGCAAACTTTGTCTGTATTTGGAATAGCAAATTGGATAGTAGTTTACGTGATCGAAGCTTATGGAAGGCAGCTAGGTATTGAGGGTGAATTTAAATAAATATACTGAGGACATGAGCGTCGGTGGCTCAATGGTGTGAACTGTACCCTCCTACGGGAGGGTTGAGGCTCAAATCCCGCCACGTACCAAAATACTTTCAAATTTTCGAAATTATATGTACTTATCCACTCTTAAGGTGAAGGAAACACGTGAGGAAACCGCACGCATGCGAAGTGATTTTAAGGTTGTGCTGAAGTCGGTCAATCCGCACTGAGCCGGCGTGGATGACTAAGGCCACCCTATAATGGGTAGCTCGCGCCCCTCGTGGACATGTAATGAGCTGATGAAAGTATCTCTTTTTTATTACCTAATAAAAGATTTATTGTTTATTTACTCCATTTACAAACACATATACGCAGAAATTAACATTAGCTATTGCACAAGGCTCGCAATACTACGATTGCCAATGCGTGTATAACTAAATAGATAAGGGATGCAATCTCATAAGTGTCAGCCGAGCCGTATCGTATGCCTTAATTAATGGGAAGCGCGAGCGTGGACATAACGTGATTACTTGATTGACGACCCTATATTGTAATGTTTACTTACACCAAAAGTTCAGAGTTCAATCTTCGGGCAGAATAAACATTTGTGTGCATGAACATGTCTGTACTGGTCCGTATGTTCCCATTACATACGAGAATGTAAAGCTTTCATTTCCCGTTAAGTCAGGAGTGATTTTATCATTTTTAATTATTTGACCAAATTCAAAGTGATTTAACATTATTACCGTTATAAAATAATATTTGAATATGTGAGGATTAGGTTTGTATGAACCATTCTCAAATTTTAGTGAGAGAGCTAAAAATTGGTATGCGGAGTAATTATTAGGAAATTGGCCCTCTAAAACCAAAAGAGGAGGAAGGGATTTTATATAGGACTTTTCGCAGTGTAAATGGAAAGACGATATTATTATCGATAGCAGCAAAAAAATAATATTTTATTTCGTAACCAGAAAAAGGATCCGTGATACCCGAATTTGATGGAAGCGAAGCCGGGGCAGAAGCTAATACATATATATTTTTTTTTTTACATAGCATCCACGCTGCGTGAATGAATATTTATTTACTGCCGGCCCCGCTCCCGCTTTTGTTTTTATTTCATTAACAGCTAAACATGAGTAACTCGATTACGAAAAATTGAATCGGCCATCCCAGCGGGCATATTGCGTTACCCTTACAAACGGTAACTCGATATTGTGCGAGGCGACACAATCCGATTTGACTGAATCAGATTTAAATTTGTAAAGGTTCCGGGCTAGGACGCTATTTGTTTTAGTATGACTTTTGATTGTGAAAACGGGCATTTTGTTGTTTTACATGGATTAAGTACTCATTTACGAGGGCTAGCGTAGCCAGCATGTTTGTTTGATGATTGGGAATCTCAAGCAACTATGTTTACAATTTTCATCGGATGGGAGACCGAATGAATTCCTTCATGCGTCATAAGACACTTTAACTGTCAAGCCGTTGGCCCTGGCTATTAGTCATGTAATTGTTATCATCCACTCATCGATGAGATAAGACGCGACGTACCATCTTTCGAACTTGCTTTGTTGGAACTTTAAGCTCTCTCTAAGCGCATAAGAAAACTCCAAAAACCACTATTATTCTAAAAATTTGATCATGGTTGGTCTTTACCTTCTTCTGAGTTGGTTACTGGAGTATTATTGTTACAGAAAATTTCGCAATAATTACATGTTTACACTAATTTCTTATTTACCCTTATGCGTACAAGAATATAATTTGTTATTACAAATAACAATCCTTATGAAGCCATTATCACGTAAATATATCCGGGTATTTGTTTGCGATTTCTTTATTGGGATCATTCATAAGACATTTCATAACCCAAAGGGCATAATGGCTGGTATCAATCAATGTAATTGTTGTATGCTTTCTATAAATATATAACCTACGCAACAAATCGAACGAATTCCGCAACAAGAGAACTCTGTCATCAGAGATGTCCAAACCTTGTCTAGATGGTGTATGATTTTGTAGTTATCTAATCATCTATCTATCTATATATTTTACATATACTTAAATGAAATTGGAGTGTCTGTTTGTAATATTGAAATAACTATTTCTTTCTTTATTCATATGAATACATATAAGGTACATATACAAAAAACTTTTTTTTATTTTGTATGTCGGTCCATCTGTTTGTTCCGAGGAATCTCTGAAATGGCTAGACAGATTTGGACGGGAGTTTTGTGGATTGTTTTTGTATTGGAGCTCATATAATAAGGAAAACCTAGGCTGCTTTTGTTTTTGAAAAACCTTTTTAGTTTATATATATAAATTAAATATTTTACCTGGTTCATTATGCTTTCACTACCTACATGATGCGTGGGATACATTCATTCTTTAGGAGGGTTGTTTTCCAAGTTGTAAGAAACAGACGCTTAGTGCCATTAATAAGTTAGTTAGTTAGGAAGCCATTAGCCCAGTATTGAGCATAAGCCCAAAATAAATAAAATATTCATCATCATTAACTTATTAAACATCCCCACCGTGGGGCACGAGCCTACCCGTATAGGGTGTTTAGGGCTTAGTCGTCCAAGCGGGCCAAGTGCGGGTTGGACGACTTCACGCACAACATTTGAATCTCTTCACAGGCGTGCACAGGTTTCCTCACGATGTTTTCCTTCACCGTAAGAGCGTCAGATAACGTAGATACAATTTCGAAAATTCGAAAACACATTGGTACGTGGCGGGATTTAAACCTCAGACTTCCCGTAGGAGGACAACAGCCCACACCATTGAGCCACCGATGCTCTTAAATAAAATATAACATGAACGGAACAGTATAAAACACTAGCAGATCACAAAATAGTGCATGAAATGCCTTACGACTGAAAACCGACGCATTATAGTTAAAATTCATTTCATAACCTTTTTTAACAAGGTCACTTTTACAACTTTTACAACTTGCTAGCGTCAAAGACAGCCATTATGAGTAAAAGTATTATATGTATGGCACCAAAATTTATAATAGAATACCATTGACATTAAAACGATTACATTTAAATGAATTTAACATTAAAATGAAACATATAATTAAAGAAATGTTATTACGATTTGACAGAATTTCTAAATGACAAATTATATATTTTTTAAGATTGATTTATGGAAATGTATATTTATTTGTAATTAATTTTCTGCATGATAGGCTATATTAGTAATTATAATTGTATGAACAAAGCATTTGTACACCCTCTGGTATGACATGTTGGAACTTATTTTATGTATTACAACTAATGTTAACACATATGTAGACAATAAATTATCTTTATCTTTACAACCTCCAGTAAAGTACGTAATATAATCATATAACTTTATAAGAGCCGACAATGTGCATCGTTAATTTCAAGAAGAGGTGTCTTTAAAAACTTGTTTTAATTATATGCGGTGCTCGGGAAGTTTTGAACGCCCCGCGTGCCTTAATGGCGGTCTCGACACGCGACTGCGGGCACGAAGCAGCCTCCCGATTCCGCTATTTTGTAATAATGAGTTGTAGTTTTTATTTGTTTTGTGTAACGCTGATCCATGGACCTAGCATTCATAATGCTAGGTCTATGCACTGATTTTGTATTTCCGTTATTTGCGACAATTGCGCTCAATTACATTTATTTCGTGAACAATGAGGTTGGTTACATCATGAGAAACTTTTATAAAACTTCACTAATATTAAGCCTTTATTATGTAATTGGTTTTTGTTCCAAATAAAAAGAAAAAAAATATCTTACGGTATGGTTATCACCATAAGACCATTCGTTCTATTCTATTCTATAGCACGCTGTTCATTATAATAAATGGGTCAGTAGTACTAAAAATCAGATTTATCTATCCACAAAATAATTCAACTACTAGGTGGTGGACTCGATACTGAGTCGTCTAGGTAGGTACCACCGCAGTGCCAGACATCGTCTCGTGAAATAAGAGTGCTATGCACTTTTGTGTTTGGGATGAGGGCTGTTGAAATTACTGGGTATAAGAGACCTAACTTCTGTTGTCTCCGGTGTCGGGCGCTACGGCACTGGTATTGACGGAGGATAATAACTGTCTATCAGTTGTTGGTCTCCTTCAATGCCGCTCTGTCATGGTTAGGCGTATCACTTACTATCAGGTGAGCGTCTGACCGTCCAGTATACTTATAATAGTTAAAAACATTAAAGTTGTACCGAAATACCAAATTAGCAGTTGGATTGAATAGTGTCGTAATGGTGTCTTTATGGCAACTTCATTAATAGAATTGAGACCCAGCCCTTATAAATGACTATAGGAATATATACGCTTCTATCAATATCGTTATAAACTCTACTAGAACGTCTAAGCTGTAGTTAATTGTTTTTAAATTTAATCATCATCATCAGCCCAATAAACGACCCCGCCGAGGGGCACGAGCCTACCCTTACACGAGTGTATATGCCTTAGTCGACCACGCGGGCCCAATGCGGATTGGCTGACTTCACGCACAACCTTTGAATCTCTTCGCAGGCATGCGCAGGTTTCCTCACGATGTTTTCCTTCACCGTAAGAGCGAGCGGATAACGTACATATAATTTCATATATATATATATATATAGGTAAAATTATTTTCTTGTGTCACAGTTAGTTATCATACTCCTCCGAAATGGCTTGATCGATATAATATACTAATATTTTCTCGTCACAAACATTATTAAAACATTTGAGGCACGAAAGAGTAAATACAAAAGTGTTTGTATGAGACTGATGCCCGTAATAAGTGCTGGTACACCTGCATTCCGCACGCCATCAAGTTCGCACTATAGCAGAACATGAACTAAATGCACTGTAGCAGAACATATTTATTAAGTAGAGATGCAAATAGATTAAGTAATAAATTAATATCACTGACATTCACACAGCGCCATCTAGCCCCAAGTAAAGCGTGAAGCCTGTATTATGAGTACTATACAACGGATAAACATACTAATTTTTTTTTTGTAAATACATACTTAACATACATAGAAAACGCCCAGACTATTACAAACTGACATGTTGATGCACACAAAAGTTTGTACTGCCCGGGGATTTAACCCTTGGTGTAGAAGCCGACGTCTCGACCATGCACCACATGGGTCGTCAAAAGAATGATGATGATGATGGTACATGTTAAAAATAACAAACACTCCGTAATCATTCAACATGACTTAAAAAGATGTCTACTAAAACTCGTCACGGACGGCATCGCACCGAGAGAGCAGAACTTACAGCATATTCACTGCACCAAACAAAATATAACGATATTCTAGCACTCCTGTAAATGTTACTTTATTCTTGGTTTCCAAATGCATTTCTGTAAAACTCCAGCTGTAATCTCAACATGTTGGTCGCATAAAATGTTTGTTTCAATAATAGACGGCAATTTAATGTGGGTAACGTTATTCTAATTATCACTTCTCTGAGTAGTTAGTGTTGATAGTTATTTAATTAAATGCATAATCAATTCAACCAAACACTGTATTTATTTGTTTTTGCGTATTTTAAAAGTACGTATACATACATCTATTATGAATATTATGATACAATTAAATATAATATCATTAGAATGGAAATATAATAAAATATTTTTTATCGCAGTTCCACTTTATTATTACCCGTATTTTTATATTTTGTACAATGGTTTTAGCTATCCATGCTTTGAATACGTACGTTTATTAGTCATGATAAAGGAATGAAGAAATAAAAATACTCTCAGTTTAACACTTAAGTAACCGTACCCAAAAATAGGTACTCAAGTACCACAATCCTTAATTAGTATTACCGTCATTTCAGCAGTTGTCTTACATATAATAGTAGTAATAGTTATATTGAAAAATAGTTTAAATATTAATTAAGTCAGTGCACGGAACAATTTGAAATCGCAAAATCACCGCGAACCTACCGTGAACATACCGTGAAGGAAGCGTGCACTCATTATCAGATGGGGCGCGTGCCGGCAGGAAGCGGAGCGATCCGGGAGGGCTCGCCTTGTAAAAGTTGTAATGCGTACGAATTTAGTTTTGTAATATTTCTACTAACTTAGGATAAGTTAATATTGTTACTTACAAAAATGACTTTATTTGAAATTAATATATATACTTTTTTTATTAGGTTCCACCGCAAACCAGAGCTTTGACAAAATTGTCTTGGCAATAGCTGAGTGGCCATTTTGGTAGCTTAATTATTATTTTGATATTAATTTAAGGACTTAAACATGTCAAAAATGTTATTGCACCAAATAAATATTTTTCTTTCTTTCTTACACTAATTGCGAAGTTGTCCAAGGTTAGACGATTACGGATAGTGTGAGAGCCTTCGTCTTCTTTGTCGCTGCTCGCTCGGGCTACTTCTATTTGCTGTCGGATTGGACCGGTCAATGGCTTGAAGTAACGAAGTCTACACTACTCGGCCGGTCTCTGACTGCTTCGCGAGAAGTGTATAATACGCATAACGCCAAGTCCCGAGTTCCGGTTGGGAACGCGCTTAAAGCAAGACCAATGATACGCTGTACGCTATAATTAATGGTCAGTAGTGAAAATCTATTATACAAAATGATTTCTTTATTTGCCAGACTATAGTAAACAACATGTGGTCTTAAATAAAAAAAATCTTGTCATATTTTGTCGTGAATATTACGACGTTAAATCTAATTCAGTAATACCTCATTAAGTCAATATAATGATCATATCCAGAAAATATTCAACTACTTAGAGGAAGACTCGATACTGAGTCGTCTAGGTAGGTACCGCTGCAGCGCCAGATATCGTCCGGTGAATCAGAAGTGTTATGCACTTCTGTGTTATGGGAAGAGGTCACTGTAGCTAGTAAAATTACTGGGTAAAAGGGACCTAATATCTATTGTATCTGGTGTCGGGCGCAGTGTGGCGTTGACGGAAATAAAAATTGTCTATCAATTGTTGATCAATGTCGCTCTGTCATACTCAGGGTATCAGGGTATCACTCACAATCAGCTGAGTCATGACCGACCTGTACACTTATAAAATAAAAATAAAACAACTTTACTTACCTGTTTTGCTTGAATTATGTACAATCTGGATCATTTTAAATCCATAGTAAGAAAGGACCTAAGTGTGTTATTACGTTTGGCAGCGTCAAACAATGTCTTTTGCATTGTGTCTACATAGTTGACATAGAACATTTGATACCACAAGTGGTACGATTCTTAACAATTGAGACTTTCGTCGAAGATGAAAAAGATAGATTTGAAGATTTAATTTTGGTACATAATTTAAAATCACAAGGAGCGGTAATGAATAACAAACAATAAAAGCACTGCGCATCCTTGCAGTCGCACAGTAAACGTGCCAGGGAAGTGTTCCGTCAAAGACTGATTGCTGCGCATTTATATCTTAAGCTTCTCTTAAGAGGACTCTAAGTATATTGTTTTGAGGATTTCTCAAGTATTTCTGATGCAGTTTGTAGATTCACTAAGAAAATAAACCGCAATCTCAGTAGTCTTCGAGTCTACGTAGAAGTACTTGACAGGGCTATGTACAGCGGTGGACTTATCCACTAATGGTCCAATACAAAGAATTATTAGTATGTAACGAATATTATGCTAAATAAGACGCTTATTTAGTTTAAGGTTTTATTTCACAAATAGATGGTAGATAAATAATTGCGGAATACAAATTGACAAAAGGTTTGTATAACAAAACACGTATTCGCCAATAATCGAAATATCTACGAAATTTCGCCAAAAGTGAATAAGTCTCATAGCGACGGTATCATAGATAGGCGAACTGGCTAGGCATTGGCTGGCTTTGGCAGAGAGGCTTCCCATTGGCTGGCTTTGGCAGAGAGGCTTCCCATTGGCTGGCTTTGGCAGAGAGGCTTCCCATTGGCTGGCTTTGGCTATAAGGCTTGGCATTAACTTGCTTTGGCAGTCATGCGCAGTAGAACGTGTTAGCGTTCCGTTTGATCCGTTACAAATAAGAAAAAAATTATGTGGTCCAATAGAACTTTATTTTAGAAAAATAATGAAAACACATCGGACTACATTGTTCTTTACATACAATACAATTGTGTTCTTGATCCATTTACGAAAATTTAGCGTAGTTTTTGGACGTCATTTACGCTAATTAAATGGATAATTGTAAATTGGGTGCACATATAAAGATAAATTAAATAAAGCTTGTTTTCCATCAATGCAGCACTGCGCCCATCACCCGAGACAACCGATGTTAGGTATCATAAACCCGGTAATTTTACTAGCTACAGTGCCCTCGTCCATTCCATTTCAAGTGACGATATCTGGCACAGCGGTGCTACCTACCTAGACGACTCAGTATTGAGACTACCTGGTATAATCTACGGGAATTTGATGTAATTAATTTCAAAACATCAAAATCTGTTTGAATAATAACTAGTAAGACATTAGAAATTAAAATGAAATAAAACTTCAGCAACATAATGTGATTCGCTTACTCTGGATAACTGTGATAGCTTTTACTATGAAATATAACTATCATCGTATTTTCTTTTAATACCTTTTGGTCCTTTTCTGCTCTGTTAAATACACTTCGTTCTAAACCCTCACTCTAATAGAAAAAAGTGATCTTTCTTAGCATGTCAACTCGTCTCTTTTGATTACATAGCCATTTACAAGAAAATGTATTCCATAATGGTTTCTTCGCTTTAAATTCCTCTTTCATTCATTCGTAATCTCGTCTAAGTGCTATAAGAATGTATTAGATAAGAAATAAAGTCTCACCGAAAAGTAAAACCATTCTGTATATTTAAAAGACTCGCGCTTTTGTTTCGCTGAAATTACTGTAGTGGTCTTAAAACGGCGCCTTTAAAATAAAATACATTAGAGTCGGTGCAACGCTGTGCAATGTGCGCCGAATTACTTCCACGCTTATTGTTGTCTTTAGTGCACTCGCAAAAAGTGTCTCTCGGTGAAAATACATTCGATGGGACTAATTAGTTCCACATTAGGTTAAGGTTTAATTGTTTTTTATTGTATTTTTGTATATTTTTAGACGTTCATAAGTGCTTTTTGTAAGCCTAATTTGACTTTTGACTTTGACTTTAAGGGGAATGGACGCGTTTAACAGTAAATTGACTCTTTTGAACGAATAAGAATAAGAGCGTCGGTGACTTGTGTGGACTGTTATCTGAAGGTTGTAGGTTCATATCCCGCCACATAACAATGTATTTTTGAATTATCGAAACTATATGTACGTTGATCGGACGCTCTTACAGTGAAGGAAAACATCGTGAGGAAACCTGCGCACACTGGCGTAGAGATTCAAAGGTTGTACGTGAAGTCGGCCAATCCCCTATAGGCTCGTGCCCCTCGTTGGGAGCGTATAACAGTCCAAAATACTCTAAATAAGATTTCAATATTAACTGATTATTGCAATTTGAATCACAATACCATAACAACTAGTATTATCTGAAACCAATTTGCCATTACCGGAAAATAAGTTGAACAAACTAATTGCAACATAAATGGTTGCGTGCAAATGCAATCGGGGAAACTAATTTGTTGCAATTACAAATGTTATTGATACGCCTGCGGCTGGATGGACTACGGGTATATCATGCAGTGCATGCACAAATACAAAGGCTAGCAACTTCTGTGAATGATTACTTGAATTTCCCTTTTTTTGTATGAGAAAATTATCCCGGCTCCTGGGGACCCAGTATACACCATGTTTAGGGGTCTAGTGGAACCAATGACCAAATATTTTTAGGGGCCGAGGGTCCACGAGCGGACAAAACCATTAGTACTCTCTCTCTTGAACCTATCGCAGTCCACTGTTGGACATAGTCATATATCCTGGTCGGTGGTTTGTGTGGTCTGTTGCCTTCCGATCTGGAGGGCGCAGGTTCACATCCCGCCGTACCAATGTCTTTTCGGATTTTCGAAATTATATGTATGTTAATTCGACGCTCTTACGGTGATAAAAAAACATCGTAAGGAAACCTGCGTACGCCTACGAAAAATTTTGACGGACTTAAGTTTCCTACGGATTAAAATAATTTCCAATTTTATCCCTGAAGAGACCCGAGCATAGCTTGTTCCATTGCCCGTTGAGTGACCAGCCCTCACAGCACATACGAACAATACAATTTTGCTGTATTTTAAGTATTTAAAACGTATTATGTAAAGGCAAATTAAATACTCGTAGTATCGGAACAATGGAGTGTTGGTTGGTGGCGCGCGGAAGCAATTTGCCCGCCGCGAGTGATCGCTTCCCGCGATCTTATCGCCGCACGCCACCTTGCTGTAGTCTATTTTGTCCTAGCCGAAGCAACTCGCCTGTATTTTTATCTACCATTTATTTATTCATGTAACAAGAGGATCAATAGAGCCGGTTTTAAGAAATAAAATGAGACGGAAAAAGATCCAAATAGTATGCTGCACAACACCAGCAGATGTATTAAAGCAATGTCGCATTATATTTTGTCATCTATCTTCAAACACTTTAAACATTGCTTATTTCGATATCTTTCTGTTCAAAGTAACTTAACTCCATTTCTACTACAATTGGTCGGCTATCTGTATCAAAATGTATAACAGTTAGCAAAACCTTGAATGAAGCCCAGATGGCTTTATGCACAGATATTAGTAACACAAAAGGCAAATACGGATTGATATACCTACCCACTGCTACTGAAACTTGCTAAATTATACACTCACACCCATTACAACTTATTCGTCATTTAGTTCGTTTCCATTCATGAGATTGCCGACAAACTTTGCGTATGACGTTAAGATCTATTGACTATTTATAATAATTGAAATTTAATTCTTTCAGGTACGTTATTTGGCCAAGTTTAAAAACCTGGAGCAAAAGGTAAGTAGTTATTGAAAATCCACAATGCAAATCCGCAACTGATGAAAAAATACCAACCTTAAATTATAACTAATACGTAAAAAGTGCTCCGTAATAATTATTTAGAGCAGTTTTTGGTAATTGAAGGGTTTTAAATCATTTGATTATTTCGTCCGAGTAATTTTAAGTTGGTCCGTGTAAGTAAACATTACACGTACAGAAACAAAGGAAGGCTTGCTTAATTTTTCATCTTGCCTTACGTTGTTATATTAATTTTATTGAATCGCTAAAATCCACATAAATCATAGTGTTAAATAAATATACGAGCAAAATATTAAGGCAAGATTTCTGGCACTTCTTTTAAACATATCAATCCATGGAAACCCAAAAGCTTTGTCTGCAGCCAATAAATCCTTCTGAGAGTTGCTGGTTGGGCAAGCAGGACACGATATAAGGTGAACCATCGTTTGGGCCGCTCCACAAAAACAGTCTAAATCAAGACCACCCCCATCTGGCCAAATTGTCCTTACTCCGACCTGTCACAGTTCGAATCCTATTTAAAGACTTCAAGACTTGAGACTTGGCTGACAAAGTGAAAGTTAGCAAAAGTTTTGGCATTCAGAAAATTCTAATAAGCAATCAGTCAACCTTTTATACATTATTGAATGAAATCCCGAGCATAGCTATGCACTAATCCCGCAGTCAGTGGCCATATCTCAGCTGAGTATGTTAGTATGGGTAGCATGATTTGTTCGCTCAATATTGATTCTGACATATATTTGTATATTTCATGTAAGATATTGCTTAACTTGAATTCCTATAGAAAGAAAGAAAGAAAGAAAAAAATCTTTATTCAAATAAATCTGTTACAGATACTTTTGAATCGTCAAGTGTTATTATTATCATATTTTTTGTGACTCTACCACCTATACAATTTCCGCCTTTGTTTTTGTGATCGTTCAACAAAAGTTATACGACAAAGAAGCTTCTCGAAATTGTTGTTTAATAGCAATAAATTTTCAATTTTTCCCAACATTCCAGAAGTGCGTCTAATTTAATAAAGCAATAAACCTTGAGATAACTATAGTAAAGTATTTCTTGGAAAGCCTAATTTCAATTGAGTCCTGACACCATACCTCTTGTATACACTGTAAACTATTTTTGAAGTTGTTTCTCTTTAATGATTATTTTAAAGGACCACTTGCGTTTAGGTATACATTGTTATCCCTTGTATTTTACCCTAATGAGAGTGATAATAATTTTATATATTTAGCACAGCCAAGAAAACAAACACCAAACAATTATAACCTTAAATCTACGAAAACATTAAAGTTGTGTTGCCTTCAATTAAATAAATATTAATTGCAAAATATTGTTATTAAAACGTTATGAAAAGCATTGCCTTTTTAATTTACATATTTAAGAGCTATCCTTAGTAGTATCCAATGTGTTTTTGCACCAACATGATAAACCAAGTTGTGTTCAACTACACAGAATCTGCAAATGTTACTTTTTTGCTAGGACCCATTCGGTGTAATGGTTGAGACGTCGGCTACTACATCAAGGGTTCCAGGTTGGATCCCTGGCAGTACAAACATTTTTGTGCATGAACATGACTCTTTGTATTGGTCAGGGTATTTTATATGTATAAAATTTATTTACAAAAAAATATATATGTATATTTTTCTGTTTTAGTACCTATATTACAGGGTAATGCTTCATCAGTGGATATGTATTTATTTAGTAAATTACGAACCATTACAAATCTATAGCAGGCATAGGCTTCGAAACATAAAAGATTGTGTGCTTTATTGAAATTCGATAGACGTCCTAATGTTTAAAATGCACAGGGCATGCGGGACGCGGCGGGGGACGCGGTAACAAATCACACTTTCGACCAAATTAAAGCCCATTACTCAGGGGGAATTAATCTCATTTTTTCGAGAAGTCTCGTCCCGAATGTTAATGAGTGCGACAGTCCTATCTTACGACACGCATCCGTGATAAGGAAAACATTAACAATGCTTGAAAAGCCCGTTTGGGAAGCTTCATTTGATTGTTTTGTTAATGTTTCACGCCATAATTTATGCTTCTAAGCAGCTTCTGTGTCTCTTCAACCTATCGCAGTACCCTGCTGGACATAGGTCTCTACCATTCTGCGCCCGATATCATTTTCCTCTCTTCAGGCTAAAATATTGTACAGAGAAACGGAGAAGTGCTTTTTTATTACATCCAACCTTCCATGCTACTGCTTTCTTAAACCCACTTACCAACTTCTTTGGAGAATAGCTCAAAACTCATCACTTTTGTTGTTTTGAAACGAGCTTTTTGTATGTTATAATGTACAGGACGGTGAAGACGCTCACCTGATGGAAAATGATACGCCTAACCATGACAGAGCGGCATTGAAAGAGACCAACAACTGTAAGACAGTTATTTTTTCCTTCAATGCACTGCGCCCGAAACCAGAGACAACAGATGTTAGGTCTTTTTTACCCAGTAATTATACTTTCTACAGTACTCTCATCCCGAAAAACAAAGTGCATAAAACTCCTGTCTTAAGGTCCTTTGAAATGATGCCCATACCACTCACAATAACGCAGAGAAAGTAAATAAATCACACAAATTAAATCGTATTAGAATTGTTCACAAAAAAAACATCACTTTTATTTTAGCGTGTTCATTTTATCTCTCTGACTCACTGAGCTCAAGCTCGGAGAACCAAAAGCTATTGGAACAGAAAGGTTCTTGAATGAAGACCATGAATCAAAAAGCGCAGCCTGGCGCATCCACCTGCAAAATGGACGGATGACTAGTTAAATTCACTTCAAACTAGCACAGACAAATTTTCAGAAATACTGCTCAATTCCTAAAGGTTATATTTTACACAAAATATCTTCGCATGACAATGTTTAGTACCTTCCTATTACTCAATTCTCGCCTACAATTTGCCTCTTTTTTGTACAAATACAGTGTTATCTGTATAAAACGTTTTCCCGGGACCATGCAAGGGTTGCCTACCCGTCACGGGGGTGAGAGAGGGGTTACAGGTGAAGCTGAATTATGCAGGGAGGATCGTGCGTAGTTTTTAAACGACCGCTCTTTAATTTAGAATGAGATAATGGATGAATAGAAATTCTTTTATGTTTGTTTTTTTTAGGTTAGCCAGTTTGAAAACTAGTCTGAAAGTCTAGTCTAGTAGTAAGGCTTTGATACATATCCTTAAACAGTTTAAATGCCATTTAAAAAAGGCTTTTCTTCTTGATAGGCAGCGGCATGGCTTTGCCCTCGGCATTGCAGTTGTCCATGGCATGCAATGCCGATGTCATGAGCAGCGATTACCGTTTCCGTCAGGTGCGTCTACCTACATAAGCAATAAAAAATGGATTATTACAAACCAGTCGTCTTCTCTGCTCTTTAATCAAAGGTCTTATATAGACATAGTTCTCACCCATTATCCGCTAGATAACCCTCCTCTTGTCTGATTTCATTCTTTCTTAACCATTGATAGATACATAAATAGCCACTGACTTTCACACAGCGCCATCTAGCCCCAAACTTTGCATCTAGCCTGTAATATGGGTTTTAACAACAGATAAAATGCTTATCTTTACTTATTAATGCTTTTTTTTAAATATATACATTTTAAACAAAGAAACATCCAGACCAGTCCAAACAGACAGGTCTGTGACACATGTTTTTACTGTGTGTTCATTATATATGTTCATTCCTATCTCTTTTTTTCGCTTGACATTACTTAGTTTTATCAACATTTAATATTTCCGTTACATTTCCTAAGTCCATATTAAGCCCCATATTTGCATACATTCGGCCAAATTTACTACCATATACACGCTGGCCTAGGTTGTAAACTAAACTTGAAATATTTGTTTGAAATATTAGTCTTCTTTGTACACGACGGAATCTTAATCTTCTTTTCTCACCCATACTCTATCCATCATCATCATCAGCTCAATGAACGTCCTCACCGGGGCACGTGTCTACGCGTACGCGGGTGTATAGGCCTGAGTCGTCCACGCGGGCCCAGTGCGGATTGGCCGACTTCATGTACCACCTTTTAATCTCTTCGTGGGCATGCGCAGACCTGCTCACGATGTTTTCCTTCACCGTAAGAGCGTTGATTAAACGGTCAGTTAATTTCGAAAATTCGAAAAGATATCGATACGAGGCGGGATTTGAACCTGCACCTTGCAGGTCGGACAACAGTCCACACCATTGAGCCACCGACGCCTTTATAATATTTATTTATTGTTCAAATAAATTGCTTAAAATCACAGCTACAAATATCTACAATTCATCAAAATGGCATCATTATTTTAAAATCAGGCCGAGTGCTCAGGTGTGTCCTAGCACCCGTCTTTGTTCAACAAAATAATTGGAAACAGATCTCCCAGAAACTTCCAGAACACTGACAGATTACTTCCAATTTATTTCGGACAAGTCCCGATCCGTATTCGCAGATGCGGACGTCCCTCGGTCGCTGATTGGGGATATTTTTCTCGGAATTCCAGGATGATACAAGTATTTCGATACAAAATATATAATTACTTTATGCTTAGAAACCTTTGAGTTCTTTGATCAATTTTGTTAATTAAACTCACGAAAGTGATACGGCTTGGTAACAAAAACGTGGAGTCGCGATTTCAAGGGAGATAACTTTGAAGGATGATTGAAAGGTATCATCTCTAATTTAATATTAAGTCAAAATGTTGAATAACACATTAAACATCATCAAAGAAGTGCAAAATGTACAGTAGTGGACCTCAAAAGGTTGAAGCGACATGAAATATTTGTTGGAATCATCGTGTGTAGTAGTGGTGCTTTTAGTACTTCGATATCTAACCATTTATAAGCTGAACTTACGTACGTACCAACATTTTTGTGCATGAACTATTCAATTTTAATTAGTATAGATATTAATAATCAAAATTAATCATATGTGTAATTTTTCTACATTTTTGGACATGCTTCTTGCTAAATTTTGAGTATTATAGCGAAATATGAATGTTTGTAAATATTTTTTTTGATTTATAATAAGTTTCGTAATTAAATACATTGCTTGAAGTCTTTCTTAAATTAGAATCAGAAACTATGCGCTGGCCTATAGTTTTTGTTCAGTAAGATTCAACTTTAGCGTTGGTTAGGTTTGCGTGGGATCCAGAACTTGTGGACTGGAACCCATTGCATGGCTTAGAATTGTGACGTCACGTTTCTACTAATTTTAGAAATCGAGGTGCCTTTTGATGGTTAACAATATCTGCACAACTCAAAAACAGAAAATCTATGGTTTTTTTGGGTTTTTTGTCCGTCAATCGAGGGTTTGTGTAAGCCTGGTCAGTCAGTAATATAGATGATTACGAAGAATAAATAGCCGGCTCCGAATCCAGCAGGGACGCTGATTTACACATTTTTATAAGCAAATCGTGGCTGGTAACGAGGGTCGTTTAAGGAGAACGTTATCTAATTATCCGGTTTTGTCCGGCCGTATCCCCTCACGTCCGGCATTAATGAGCCCGAGTCGGCGGCTGACGCGGATTCAGCTCACGAAGCCTGAGATTATGGCAGTACAGAACTGCCTTCACCGCGGGAACGTGTGTTTGTCATGAACGATACTGCCTACGTGGGTGAAACTCATACTCAAAATGCCTTTATTCAAATAATAGTTTGCAGTTCTCCCTATAGTATGCTGTGCGGGAAAACCTGTGCCCTGCAGTGGGACGTTATAGGCTGATGATGATTTTTAGTAGACATTAGGTTCGATGTATACTACAATTTTTTATGTTATTTAAGCTTAAAAAATTCAACTTTCTTAAGTACCAACTGTCAAAACTTGAATTAGTGAGGTGGTGAGAGCCTGGTAATATGTATCACAGAATTTCCTAGTACGGACACCAGCCTCTCGCAATATTGTTTTCATGTAACTTCTCATTGTATTTTTGAAGTAGCTATTAGTTTATTTTCTCTTCCACAATATTGTAAAAGAGAAAATGAATATATTTATTAAATTATTATTATTATATGGGTGCCATTAGACGGGTAGGCTCGTGCCCCTCGCTGGGGACGCTTAATGAGCTGATGATGGGTGCCATTAGAATAGTTTTCTGTTGTAGGAACATAGTTGTGTCAATATTCTCCATCCAAAGGTTGCCCGAAAGATATTGCCATGTACGTTAAGGCCGTCCACTGTGCTTTAATAAACCGACCGTACAAATAAATTAAGTAAAAATGGCAACACTACTTACATTTTTCGTAACTTTATTATACAAGGGTATAACAATCCACGATCAAAACATTGTACCTTAACATTTTGCGCCGCGTTCACCTATTCGAAATAATCGTTTGAGCAGCACTTATCTACAAGTCTTCATAACAATTTTCTTTGTTGTAACACTACAGAAGATTAATGGAGTTTGGGCGGGTAAAAACGTCCTGTAAAAACATCGGCGGTTCGCGCTTTGTTCTTCCCACTTTCGCCCTTTATTGTATTTATTCAGGAGTTCGCGTATCGTTAATGTATTATATTTGTGTATGTTCTTATTGAGTATGTGATGGGTACACCTTGTGGGATCCAAGCCATATGCTTGTGATAGAGAAACATAATCTGAATTTGCTGTTTTCGTGACTGTGGTTCCTACCTGGAGGCCTGAGGTTCAAATCCCGACACTTACCAATGTGTTTTCAAATATTCGAAAATATATGTACGTTATCCGACGCTCTTACGGTGAAGGAAAACATCGTGAGGAAACCTTAATACACGCCTGCGAAGAGATTCGAAGGTTGTGTGTGAAGTCGTCCAATCCGCACTGGGCCGCGTGGCAACTAAGGACTAATCACCCTATACGGGTAGGCTCGTACCGGTGGGGACGTGTAATGAGCTGATGATGGTGATGTTTTTATTGAGTATGTGATGGGTACACCTTGTGGGATCCAAGCCATATGCTTGTCATAGAGAAACGGGATCTGAATTTGCTGTTTTCGTGACTGTGGTGAATTCTGTTGGCATCGACTCTTTAAAATTAAATTAATATGACCTTAATATGACCTTAATCATCGGTATATATAAGGTACAAACCCTTCTGCACAAAATTGCCGTGAGGAAATTGAGGTATTTTGTAGCTTGTAAAATTACTGAGTATATGAAAATGAAAATAAAAAGTGTTTTTTCAGTTAAGGTCCTTACAGAACACTTATGAATGTCAAATGAAGCTACCACTGGTTCGGACGGTAGTTTTCCACTGAGAAGAATCCAGCAGCAGTTTCTACTCAGTAGTTTCTCTTTCACTATAAGAGACCTAACCTCTGAGTATATGAACCTATGAATTATTAGAAAGCTGTTTGTTTCCTTAGTAAATAAATGTTCTAGCATTTACCCTAACTATGTAACCGTAGCGAATTCGTCGGTTATATGATATTGCAACAATTACACGGTTAGCGGAGTCATTAGCACATTACGCGGTCGCCGCCGCCAAATTGCCTGCTCTAGCCGCTCACTAGCCGTTTATTAAATTTACTATTTCAAACCACCTTTTAACTTACTTTGTAATTGAGTTCATTATAGTGCTTAATTGTTTTTGTTAATTAGGTGAATTTAGTTTTACGAAGTTTACGATTTATCGTATTGAATTCAGATCGGTAATAACGTGTTATTCAAGGAATGCTTAATTTCGTTGCTAATTTTTTGTTCATGATGAATTGAGTATTTTTGTTGAAAATTCTTCAAAACATTTGCGCATTTATTATTATTAGCCGCTCGAACGTAGCACGCACATAAATTAATTAATCTATGTTTGTTGTAATTGAAGAGGTGTTTGAGTTAGCGGTCTGATCTTATTTTGTCCTTTTGGTAAGTTTTAAATGTAGGAGTAAAATATATTATATTTAAAATGTTTGAAGAAGAACTACGATTAATATGTACAAATTGAAAATAACAAATTTACTAATTGTTATTTGCTCACGTTACATCTTGTTTTCTCATTTTTTATATACTTGTTTTTTCAGGATATAAAGACCGCAATAATTGGTTTTTCACTATATTTTACTAAAGTAGTAGACTCGATGCTGAGTCGTCTAGGTAGGTACACGCAGTGCCAGATACCACCCCGTGAAACACGAGTGTTGCACTTTTGTGATACGGGATGAGGCACTGTATCTAGTGAATTGCCGGTATATGAGACCTAACATCTGTTGTCTGAGATATTACCTTTTTATCAGTTGTTGATCTTTATAAATGCTGCTCTGTCATGGTCAGGCGTGTCACTTACTATCAGGTAAGCATCCTGACCGTCCTGTTCACTCCGTAACATAAAAAAAAATCCAAAAAACATTCGCGTAGATAACAGCTTTCTTCAACTCTCTTTGCTTTTCATCAAATTGCGTGGATTCTTCAAAATAAATAGCTTTCCATCTTCTTCAAAATAACTAAGCAAGCTTATTCATGCTCCGCTAAGAATAATCATAAATCCTTTTTAAGCTCAAAGAGCTGCTAATTTGCGTCATAATTAGGTAACGACCCTCTTCCTCAGAATATTACTAGAAACGCGTGTTTATTATAAATAATGGCGCGTCCATTAGGACACAAAGGGATGTGGAGAGAGAGACGCTCGTGTAAAGCGCATGAGTTGAGACTGTCGTATTAGGACGGACATTTCTCGTTTGTAATGAAGAAAAGAAATTAGATCTAAGGTCTTGTAAATAAAAACAAATATCCCCAGACACTTACACAGCGCCATCTGGCCTGTCAAACTAAGCATTTAGTCTGTAATATGGATACTAAACAACTGATCAACACACTAATATAATCATTTTTGTAAATATTATATACTGATAGTGTGTATAAAAACAGTAAAGCAATTTCCACAAGAAATTATTCTTTTGAAAGGCTGGCAACGCATTTCGGTGCCCTCTGAATTGCAAATGTACATGGGCGGCGGTGTCATTTACCATCAGATGAGACGTTTGCTTCAGCCTGCTTTTGCCTGCTATAACATAAATTTTTAAAAAAATTTCTTTCACACTACAGAGAATCCATCAACTGCATGCTTGTAATCAGTATTTATACTCTTTAATCGGAAGTAGACATTATAACTTTACTAAATAACTAACAAAAGTATTTATAAAGGTGGCGCCACTGCACACTTCCGTTGAATAAATGTTATATTGAGACGTTTACATTTCTATACAATTGTTACAAAACATTTGAATACAAACTATGCCATTTAACAACTTAGTTTAATATAATACAGTAATTTCGTAAAATATACGAAAAGTTAATACTAAGAGTAGGTGAGGTAAGACTACGGTTGTCTGAACGCACAGAGTATGCTTATTTGCATATATGCCGCTATAATCTTCAGCCTAACGGCCCACTACAGGCCATAGGCCTTCCCGTACACCATAGTTATGGGGAGATTGAGTTGTTTCCCACAACAAAGGCCCAATGCGGATTAGTCCGCTTTAATCAGTATGAGATAATCTACTGCATTACTATACAAGTACATTTGTTCGCTCGACTGACCGCTTTAACCTTTCCCTTCGATGATCAAAGTTAATCAACTAATGCGAGTACATAATATTAAATACATTAATAACTCATTACTACTACTCTAATAACCTACCCCCCCCCCCCCCCTAGCTAACCTATCTTGTAACTAGTAAATTATTGCAAATCCCGTAAATTGGTTATAATGGATAAACTTTGTTAGACGGGCAAACAAACGAGGTTGGTGTTACTGTGTTTACCAAACAAATAACAGGTCGGAGATACTGGTGTATTGTATTAATAGTTACGTTGTATTTTTCTTGTTATATAAAGTAATGGATTATCTTACATCTTGGTGTGGACTGTCGCCTTCCTACCGGGAGGGCTGAGGTTCAAATCCCGACACGTACCAATGTATTTTCGAATTTTCGAAAAATATATGTACGTTATCCGACGCTCTTACGGTGAAGGAAAACATCGTGAGGAAACCTTCATGCACGCCTGCTAAGAGATTCGTTGGTTGTGTGTGAAGTCGTCCAATCCGCACTGGGCCCGCGTGGACGACTAAGGCCTAATCCACCCTATACGGGTAGGCTCGTGCCCCTCGGTGGGGACGTTTAATGAGCTGATGATTATCTTACATCTACTAGTTATATTGAGGTGTGAAAGAGCTTGTTGTCTTTTGTTACTTTGTTAAAAGTAAGTAAGTAAAAAATATTCAGAAATAATTACATTTTTTTTTCATAATTGGACTGAATTGAAGTATACTCAGCGTAGTCAGAACAACCACGGGAAGCCCTGACGCTGGTCTTCCGTAGACTCCGAAAGGTCAGTCCAACTGCAGCGAGTAGTTCTTTTCGCATAACACAGCCATGGATTGTTTCTCTCTCTCTCTTCAACCTATTGCAGTCCACTGCTGGACATAGGTCTCCCATTTGCGCCAGACATCCGGTCCTCCGCCTTTATTTTTTCCATGGATTGTTTATTTTTATCTGATTATTATTTTTATGTTCTAATAAATATATTCACAAAAACAATACTGGCATAACGAAACGGTAGACTTTAGCCAGTCTTCTCCAGTTCTAACCGGTTGAAGCCGGATCTAACCAGTTTTAACTGGTCCCCCGGCTCTGTCCGGTTGTTCCCGTTGCTATAAAACTGCCCGGTCCAGGCCCCGCATTCACGTACCCCAGCGGATTCATTTCGTCTTTTTATAATTTAATCTTATGCCTTGTTACAATCCGAATGATAAAAGGGCGACGTGTGCGAATATTCATGAGCGGGCGTTTTGCTGTCAATTGGGGACAATCCCGGGCCCCGATTCCGATAATTTTAAAAGGCGCCAATAATATAAATAGTAAATATCCGATGACATTCACACAGCGCCATCTAGCCCTAAGTTAAGCGTAAGGCCTGTATTATGGGTACTAAACAACGGATAATCATACTTACATATATATTTTTTGTAAATACATACATATTATACATAGAAAACACCCAGACCATTACAAACTGATATGTTTATGCACACAAATGTTTGTACTGCCCGGGGATCAAACCCGGAACCCTTGGTGTTGCAGTCGACGTCTCAACCGCAACACCAACAGGATCGTTTGTGTCTGAAAAGTAAAATTTTGCCTTCATTCGTTCTTTTAAACCCTCGACGCAAAAAGAGGGGTGTTATAAGTTTGACATGTCTGTCTGTCTGTATGTCTGTCTGTGTGTGGCATCATAACTCACGAACGCATGCAGTGATTTATAATTTCGAAAATTCGTAAAGACATTCGTCCAACCCGTACTGGGCCTACGTGGACGACCCAGGGGCCTATCACCCTATACGGGCAGGCTCGTGCCTCTCGGTGGGGACGTTTAATGAGCTGACGATGATGATGTAAAGACATTGGTATGTGGCGGGATTTGAATCTGTAGTTTCAAAATCTAAAGGCAAAATTGCACACTGAACCACCGACTGTTAATATTTATATATAAGAATATTAGTAGAATTGTGGAAGCGGTTATTCCCATCGACAAATTGCCCTGTAAATAACGGTTTGGACGTACCTCGTCCCGGGATTATGCGAATCTGTCATAGCTCCGCGGTCCGCTCATGTTTGATATACTGGGCCATGTACAACTGATATAAAGGCATATTTTTTATAGCGAACACGTATTTGTCACGAATTTGAATGACGTTACGTGTACCAGAGGATTTCTGCCATCTTTTGAAACAGTATAACTTAATTTATTTATATTTAGGAAACAAACAATATCATTATACATTAAGAAGACAATACGTATTAGCAATAACATAAATCAATCAAGTCGCCACTAATAGTTTAATAGACATTTAAAAAAATATTAATGTTACGAAAATATGTAAACACAAATGAATAAAATTTTTAAATAAATATAATATAAAATGCTGTGCACTATAACAATAAATGCTATACACACACACAAAAGAAAAACTATTAAAATAACAATTTAAAAAAGCCAATTATATACGTAACTGTAATACATTTAATTAAATAAGAAAAACAAATAAATGATACGTCCGCCTTTTTTTACCAAAACGTTAAATGTCGCTATAATTCGTCAGATAGGTTAAAAATAAGGATAGGTTAAGCAGTTATGTGCCTGGTCTAGGTTATACAGCTTTATACGCTAGGTAAATATGTGTCAAAATACTGTTTTTAATATAATCACTAAATTCACGCATCAACAAATGAGAGCTACCATCAAATTCACTTACGCAAATGTTTATTTCCAATATCAGTATTTTTTATCACAAATTGCCAATCGCGCGCGCGCTCGTCATTCGTATTCACATGTAATTGGTTTTTGAGCGCGAATCAATACGGAGGCTCCACTCGCGCTTGCTCAATATCTGCTGAAGCACTCACGTGGTCAAACACAAGATTTGTGTACATTTCTAGCAGCTGAACAGATAAAAGGTGCTAGATAAACTATAGGCCAAGTTAGCCTTGCAAGCAAATCCTTTCAAGCAATATTTGATTTTTTTTAAATATCTACTGACATTCACACAGCGCCATCTAGCCCCAAAGTAAGCATTAGTCTGTAATATGGGTACTAAACCACGGATAAACATACTTATATACTTTTTTTAAAATCATACATTTTTTACATAGAAAACACCCAGACCGATACAAATAGATATCATGTACACAAATGTTTGTACTGCCCGGAAATCGAACCTTTAGTGTAGTAGCCGACGAATCTGGGGGCACGGCAGTGCCCCCGCCAAGTCGAACGCGAAGCAAATACTGCGTACCATCCTTTACAGGATCCATTTCGCCGCATTTTCAGGCCCCAATTTGAGAACCTTTGGATAGTACTAGAACGCTGAAATTTTCGTCATCACTTTAAATCCAAAATTTCAAGTCTGTAAGTCATTTAGTTCCGACGTTAGCGAAAGCAAAGATTCGCATTTTCGACAGATAGACACTCACTCACTCACTCACTCATGATCATCAAAATAGAACTAGTACTTCCCATTAACTCAGAGAGCTGAAATTCGGTACAGGATGGTGGGATTGGAACCTGGGCCCTCCTGATTGGAAGGCAACAGTCCACACTATTTAGCCACCGTCACTCTAATTGCACTCAAAATATATTAAATATTTCCGTTGTTTCAGGTACGTTTCCATATATCGACGTCTGTAGTTTGCTACTAGCTCCTCTGACGCGACGTCTCAAAGTAAGTAGCCTTCGATATCCCTTCCAATTGAGCACTACCAGTCTGCCATTTGAAGTTAATGTAGGTCTTAGCTGTGAGTATATATTTATATATTAGGTGGTAGTAAACTGAGTCGTCTAGGTAGGTACCGCCGCAGTGCCAGATATCGTCCCGTGAAACAGGAGTGCAAAGCACTTTTGTGTTTCGGGGTGAGGGCACTGTAGCTAGTGAAATTACCGGGTATGAGACCAGTGCGGCATTGACGGACATAATAACTGTGTATCAGTTGTAAATCAAGTGAACGCCGTGACCATCCAGTTATAACATACAAATGTATTTACACTAATTTTATTAGTTTTACATAAATCGGTAAATCTTACAAAAAATACCTTTATTTTATTATACATGAATGACAATTAAAGAAGTTAAGTCTATTCCTGAACCACAAAAGGCAGTATGACCATCAACTTATATAGTCCCACTGCTGGGCACTGGTACTGAGATCGATAGACAGGACATAACAAAGTAGCAGTGGTCCTTAATCCCCAGGAATGCTTGCTGAGCGGTCATAGGCGACCGCCGGACGGCTTCAATTGCAAACGTATCGTACCGGTTTACAGCCTCGTAAATCTGCAGCTATTCGGGCTTCAATATCTTCTATTTCACCCGCTATACACTTTATGCTTTAAAAGTAGTTTTATTTGAGGCGGGTGAGACATATACATACATCGGTTCTTCTTTTCTATTACACGACAAGATACCCACGCGCGCAAACGGGTGCGCACACACACACACACATAGACACTCACCCACTCACAAACACACGCCCGCGCACACATACACACGCACGCACAGACACACGCGCGGGCGCGCGCACACACATACACACACGCACACGCGCGCACACATGCAGGTCATGTTTATAGGTAGTCGAAACCTTATACGCGGCAATATGCATTACAACCCGGAAATTTGACCTTGGAATCATTAACACTATACATAACAAAAGATACACTACACACATAACTGCCTCCGTGGTCTAGTGAACTCAGTGTTCGGCTGTGTGATCCATTGGTCATGGGTTCGAATCCCACCAGGAAACGTCACTTTGTTGCGATTTTTCCTACTTTGGTTAGAGCATTGCAGACTGACAGGAGATGCCCTGATTATCCGAAAATATATTTGTAAATCCGTGCTTCATAGGGCATGCTATTGGTCCCGGCTACAACCTTAGGATGGTAGTCATTAACATTCACTAATCTGCATTGGGCACGTGTTTGGGTTACGGCCCAATCTTCTCATGGCTAGGCGGTGCGAGAAAACCAGTGCCCTGCAGTGTGCTCTTATAGGCTGATGATATATAAAAAGTCAAATATGGTCTTCAACAAAATAACTACGGAACAAAGTTTTTTCTAAAACAACAGGGCCGTGTTACGTATCGGTTGGCGTTAGTTCAATAACAAACCCGTGAAAAGCACTCGCGTGTTAGAACAAAAGCCGTATTGTTTACGTTCCTGCGAAACTGTCCGGCACTCGGACGCTTCGCTGAGTTTGGATGCGACTTTGTCAACACTGTTTGGCGGTAAAATACAATGCGACTTACTTTTGTGTATTGATTTACTTCTTTTATGTTGCCAAATGTACAGGACGATCAAGACGCTCACCTGATTGCACGTGATACGCCTGACCATGACAAAGCAGCTTTGATGGAGACCAATAACTGATAGACAGTTATTATTCTCCATCAATGCCGCACTGCGCCCGACATCCGAGACAACAGATGTTAGGTCTCTTATACCCGGTAATTTTACTAGCCACAGTGCCCTCATCACGAAATACAGGAGAGCAAAACATCTCTTTTACGGGACGATATCTGACATTGCGGCATGGTATTTATAAATATAGGCAAAAAAACTGATGTTTAAATTTAATCTAAATAGGGAAAAACAAGTCGGTAATTTAATTTTCGTAACAAAGGCAACAATAAAACAACAAATTTGAGAGTACAAACAAAATTAATTTTCCCTGTGGAATTAAAAATTATAAAACAACCGTATTTTTTATGTATTTATTTTAATAATAAATTGTGTCTGTTAGTAAAAATACTTCGTTTTGTCTTTCTATTTATTTTTTGAAAAATGTTTTTCACATTATTGTTTTGTTTCACTTTAATAATTATTGTGACCATTGGATAGATTGAATGTTATCCAAAAATCAAAAATAAAAATGTTTTTAAGTTCCTTTGTTTTACAAATTTCCGCCATCCGCTACATTTGAATCGGAAGCCCTTTAAATTAAAAAAGTAATGTTAAAATTCTAACTGCAAGAAGTTACGTGGTAGGTTATAAAATGTTAGTACCTATACAACAACGCTAATAAGAAATTCCTATTTCTAGAAAAGGAGTGATGTCCTTAACTTGATGTCATAATTGGTTAAAAAAATTAAAGGCTTAATCTAAAGGGTCTATATTTGAACACCAAACAACCACCATCTGACAATTAGAAAAAAACACATTTCAAGCCAATTTCCAGTCCGGCCCACGTACCGCGAGAAATAAAAACGTCGACATCTCGCGTGAACCCCCGCGAGTTGCGGCCTTCAAGATCAAACTCTGTCTTCAAAAATAAACTCTATGTCTTCAGCTTAAAGTTTTTTCCAGTGTGGGCAAATTTAACGCTGACGGCGCAAACGAGGCCCGTCATCACTCATTTAAAGATTTCCCGGACACTTCGTTACGATCGCGACGTCGCCATCTATTCAGTCGGGATGTGGACTTTTTATTAACTGACAACCGGTCGTGTCTCGCTCGATTCGGTGGAACGTGCTTTTCATGATATTGCAAAGCGATCGAGTAAACAGTATACACGTCGTAAGAAATGAGGACATTGCGAACATTACTGTGTATGCTTTTGGTAGTTTCTTTGCAAATGCGAGTGCCGACTGATCATGGACGTTGTC
This sequence comes from Leucinodes orbonalis, assembly GCA_019425675.1. NCBI lineage: Eukaryota > Metazoa > Arthropoda > Insecta > Lepidoptera > Crambidae > Leucinodes > Leucinodes orbonalis. The sequence goes on from PQWD01001732.1 coordinate 61,745, forward strand.
GGTTATTCGATATCGTTGTAGAATCGTATATTGAATTATCTTATGATTAAATAGTTGATTGACAATTATTCTAGTGGAAACATCCTGGCGTCTAATTCTATGGTTCATAAAGATGAACAGTACTATTTTCTGGTTAGTCATAGATGTTTTGGTAGCATCTAAGTTCACAATTTGTGTCGAACGTATGTTATTCAGGTTTTGCTCAAGTCCCTGCAGCCCATGGTGAATCCTTACGTAATGTTTTTTTTTAAATGAGTTCATCCATATTTAAGTAATGATTTACTTAAATATGGATGAACTGTCTGACTACGCCTAAGCAACCATAATCACTACATCTAAGCATCTTAGTCCGGCCTGATAACTGTACTTAGCATTTTCAAATGCTGAGACAAAGGTGCAAAATGTTTTTCAGGTTATACAGCAAGAATTTCATTGTCTCTTATAGAGGACTTTCGAGTTTTTATATGCATGTAGCATGTAGTGCTTCGCTTATACTTTTAAACAGCTTAATACAATAACTGATTTCATATTATTAGAATCCAAGACATTTTCAAGGCAAGACAGAATAAGTATTTTATAGCGAGATTTCACGTTCTTCTGCATCATCATTTAAAAATGAGATGGCAGACGACTGATACAACACCAACACCTTTTCAATATTTTCACCTATCCTACAATTTGAAAAGAAAGAAAAGCATATAAATTAAAACATTTGAATTTGTTTCTCAAAAAGTAAAACATTTCCTCTCACCTGTCCGATGAAAATGACAAATAGCCCTTCAAAATATAGGCCTACGCCTATTTAGGAGCAGTTTTAGGAGTTACGCAACAAAAGTCTTGGTAGGCGAAGAATAACTACTAAATTATGTAAATAGAAGCCGGTAGTGCTGCCGTGCTCGATCCAATTAAACCACCCATTAATATACGCAGTTGGGAAGTTTCCTGGCTTTTTTATAATTCAATATTAAACTACGTACGTCAAGGGCTCGATAGCTTTGTAGCTAATGAGACAACTAACAACCATTTAGAATATATATTTTTAGGAATTTAAAATGGATTTGATAAAAAAATTACGCAAGCCGATTAACGGCATTTATTCAATATGAAAACAAATAAAAATTATCAAAAAATAGTAATTAATTAAATTCTAATAAAATTAAAAATATCAAACAACAATCACAAATTATGAACAATTGGAAAGATCTCACCAAGCAGAGTAACTCCTTACGGTTCCAAGTCTAAGGACTGCTACCACAATCTACCGGTTTATATACCTGCGTGGTGGATGTTGCCATACAAAAAATAATCGACAATCGACTAATAAACTTATCAACTAATAGTATGTTATATAATCTATTGGTATAAAACTAAAATAACAAAAGATGCGCGCATCCTTCCTGATTTAAAGCAAAGACCTAGGATAAAGCACACTAACACAGATAAACCCATTTACTCTTGATTTAAAAACCTTATTTTTTAAACAAATCACGGTTTAGAAAGTTTCAGTTCTTATATCTGTTATCCTATTAAAATGAAGGTACTAATTTACCGAAACTGAATGCGAAATTATTACATGATATGCCCAAATAACGAACAAACAGGGATCTGGCGCAAAATGACCTATGTCTGACAGTCGACTGCAATAGGTAGAAGAGAGAGGCGAAACACTTTCCAAAATCCCAATATATAACACAATGACTTCAAAGTCGTGGAAACTCGTGATGGAGTTATTCAATTTTTGTACATTCTTTTTGTGATGTGTTGATCAAGACTTCATGAAGAGCGTCAGTGGCTCAATGGTGTGGACTGTCGCCCTCCTACCGGGAGGGCTGAGGTTCAAACCCGCACGTACCAATGTGTTTACGAATTTTCGAAATTATATATACGTTATCCGACGCTCTTACGGTGAAGGAAAACATCGTGAGGAAACCTTCATGCACGCCTGCGAAGAGATTCAAAAGTCGTCCAATCCGCACTGGGCCCGCGTGGACGACTAAAGCCTAAGCACCCTATACGGGTAGGCTCGTGCCCCCCGGTAGGGACGTTTAATGAGCTGATGATGATGATCATGACTTATTATGCCATTTTATTTTTATGTCACTTTTGCAATAAATGTTGTCATAGTTTATTCTCTCAACGTTGTCTTTACTGCAATTGAGTTAGAAAGAGATAGCGCTATAGACGATAAATAGTGGTATCCCTTTCTAACTACATTTATGTAAAGAATAATGCTTGAGTCTCGTTCTAAATTACGGGCCTTAAATAATGTGTAGGAGTGTGATATATCGATCATGCTTATATCATTTTATTGTTATGTCACGTTGCATTAAATGTTGTAACGGCTACATCGAGCTGTTTCCTTTGCTGAATAATCCGTAGAAATCAACACATTACAATTTTTTTAAAATGATATTTAATCGACAAAATAGGTTCTATTTAACCTGTACAGGGGGGTTACCGCCATCTCTTAAAACAGTGTTACAATAATATTACTTCGTCTTTTCTGGTACAAAAATGCTGACGTATCATTATAACAATACTGTTTTAAGAGGTTGTGGTTACCCCCAGATCGCGACAACTTGAAACATACTGTGTGTAAATACCACAGATGTAGAATTAGGGCGCTACGCTGTATATCTATGGTAAATACATACATTTGTATTGGCACGAGTTTTCTCGAGTGAAAGCGCGATGAACAAGGGAAACACGACACACGTTCATTTCAATCGAATGATAAGAATTAAGCTGTCGTAATCCCACGCTACGGCGCGGCCGATTTAATAAATCTCCAACGATCGTGGGCGTCGAGTTTCTCGGAAGCCCGGGGCGGTGGGATCGCGCACGTAAGTAATTATAACGTGTTTCTTTTCCATCTCGAATGAAGCGGGTTCTTTCTTTATTTAGCCGGTAAGCTAGCAAATACCGTTGCTGGATTCAGAAGGTATTTAATTATTTTTTTTCATGATTAAGATAAAATATAAGATGATTAACTTGATGGTAAGATCGACGACCCATTTGGTGTAATGGTTGAGACGTCGGGTACTATGGCTTCCGGGTATGATCCCCGGGCAGTACAAACATTTTATATGCATGAACGTCACTGATTGTATTGGTTTGGGTGTTTCCCATGTATACATACATACGTCCAGGTGCATACAACCGCAGTGCCAGGTATAGTCCCGTAAAATATTTTGCACTTCTGTTTTTCGGGATGAAGGCATTGTAGCTAGTTAAATTACCAAGTACAAGAGAACTAACATCTGTTGTCTCGGGTGATGTGCGCAGAGCAGTGTTGACGGAAAATAATGACTATCTGATTTTATTAATTTCCTTCAACATTGCTTCTGTCATGGTAAGGTGTATCGCTTACCATCAGGTCCGCGCACTGACAGTCCCATTCACTTATAGCATAAAAATATATAAGTGTGTTTATCCGTTATATAGTACCTATATTACAGGCTAATACTTAGTTTGGGGCTAGTCGGCGCTGTGTAAATGTAAGTGGATATTTATTTTATTAACGACCTCCCCGTGGGTTCGGCAGCCATTTCACGGGAAAATGAAAAACGCGTTACGCTATTTGATGGCAAATAAAATAAATTCATATTCACGACCTGGCCAGACGTAATTGAGATTGGCGATGATAGAGCTTTGCAGTGTAAAAAATAAAATCGTGAGTATCAAATTTCATGTATTATATTTATAGGTTTATAATAAACTCCGAAACTACTTTGCCAATTCTTTTCAAATGTCAATATTGGATTGACTTATGTGGATATCATTTTGTCCATTATAATCCCCACTTCCCTAAAATGGTGGGTGGGGTAGTATTTTGTTTGGAGCATTCCGTAATTTTCAAAGTAGAAAGCAAACAATTGAAAATGCAATGTATCTGCCAATAACAAAACGATAGATACATCTCAACAGAGTTCTTCAACGCTGGCTCTTTGCTATTTTAAGTATCCGTTGCAAAATATAAAACTTTCCTACTAACTAGGTTCACCAATGATTTCATTAACAGAAAAAATAATCACAAAACCCAAACCTTGAAATCGAACTCGGAATTCTTGTCTTAACTATTACGCCATATGGCTTGCCAGTTAAAACACATCATGCTTGCAAAGGTAAGATCTCCCATATCCCAACAACACAGCGCAGCTGGATTTAGCCGGGAATCGATCGCTCCGAGGATTACTCAGATCCCCAGCACGGCACAAACTGTGTCACTTCAATTACACGGAGCAGTTTTATTGGTCGCCGGTTAATGTGATCGCTTTTAGTTGGAATTCAGTTTGCGCGATTTGTGTCGTGTAAATTTGCTACGGCATGTTTGGTAAGCCTCAATGAGGTTGGATTGAATGTATGCATTTGTGTTCAGTGTTTCGAGGAAAGACGGTAGTTTGGATGTCTGAATTAATTTACGTTTTCCTGCTTATTTTTGCAATTCATATTCAAATGTTTTGTTTGCAGATTTGTAAGTTCAGTTAGAATTCTATTTAAGGTTATGCATGATTTTCATTCGTTAAGTTATATTTATGAATTTGTTCTTCAGATGACGAGTCTGTATTTGTTAAAAAATCGTAATTTTGAGTCCCTGTCTTTGTTGGCCTACCAAAAAAGATTATCCAAATCGAGACCACCCGAAAATCCCCATCTGGCCAAACTACTGTTACTCCTGCCAGTCAGAGTCCCAAGTTTATTAAATGATTTCCAGATCAGTCAAACAATTCGTTTCATTTGCACATGTAGCCAAAGCTACCTGACACAGTAACCATTCCATATTCTTGAATATATTCTATTATTATAATTTTTATAATAAAGGGATCGGGACTGTCAGTTTGCTTACCTGCTGGTTAGTGACACGCCTGACCATTACAGTATTAAAGAAAATACTCACTATATAAAGTGATATTTTTTTGTCAACACTGCCCTGCGCTCGTCACCCGGGATAACGGATGCTAGGTCTCTTATACCTTTAATTTCACTAGTTATAGTGCCCTCATCCCGGAACATAAAACACTCGTATTTCACGATATCTGGAACTGCAATGGTACCAACTTATACAATTCAGTACCGAGTCTACCACCTACTTGGTTTTGTGTTCTTAACAAGGCATAAAATACAAATCATTATATTCATAGAACGTATAATAGTTTTACCTTGGTACTACTACGAAATAAATATAAAATACAGCTTATTAAACCCAGAACTAGATACGGAAGCAAATCAATTTTATTTGATGGTGTACTGCTTTTCAATAATCTACTAAATTCAATAAAAGAAAGCGCTAGCATATCTATAAAAACAGATTAAAAAAGTATATTGACGAACTATAAATTACACATACGTTATAAATTACTTTCCTACTTAAATATTATATAAGATTTATGTATATGTACTTACCTGAAAAGCCACGCAGAGGCTAGTTATGTACTACTAATGTTTATGTTTTTAATATCTCATTGTAAGTGAACTGTTGTTCTTATGAGAAATAAAGTTCTTTAAACCTAAACCTACTCAAATGATATGCATGGCATGTACAAGATCATTATTAAAACCGCTCATTTTCTTAGAATACAATACAGTTCATTATTTGATGAACATTTCTTTCTGTCAACCCTTCTTAAATTGCGACAAAATCCTTGACACAATTCTTGTGATGCCTATTATTTTTTGTAACCAAATCTACAAGGATGAGTTTCAGAGAAAATTAAGTAAATTTTTCAGCTCGAGATAAAAGTTAGGTACTCGTATAAAAGCTTTTAACCATCGAATGTTAAATAAGTGACGACATAGTACTGTCGTTTTTATCGTTCATTCATCATCAGCTCATTAAACGTCCCCAACGAGGGGCACGAGCCTACCCGTATAGAGTGATTAGGCCTTAGTCGTCCACGCGGGCCCAGTGCGGATTGAACGACTTCACACACAACCTTCGAATCTCTTCGCAGGCGTGCATGAAGGTTTCCTCACGATGTTTTCCTTCACCGTAAGAGCGTCGGATAACGTACATATATTTTCGAAAATTCGAAAACACATTGGTACGTGTCGGGATTTCAACCACAGCCCTCCGGGTAGAAAGGCGACAGTCCACACCATTGAGCCACCGACGCTCTATCTATCGTTCATTAAATTATTAAAAAGTGGAATTATTATGATAGTTTCTCATGTGCAAAAAGTATATTAAAAATATTGTTAAAGTTATATTTTATTAGTATTTTAAAAATATATTAACAAAATGAAATTATAATAATATTTTGAATTTAAAAACCGGTGTCACAACGCCATACATCACATTCTAGTTATAAATGACACGAGATAATTTGTTGTGTATCAGTGACATGGGTGACACGCGAGCAACTGTCACCTGGAACTATTAACTTGAATATATGACCATTCAGTTCTCGACCTAACACCAAGGCAAGAAGGTTCAAACAATATTTTGACGTACCACACCTTGTTAAATATAAACAGTACGAAACGTAAACGCGCGAGTCCCGTGCTTAATGAACCTGACGGTTTACACAAAAATATTGAAGCGCCTTTGAATACGTGCTCTCCGGTGTTTGCCTACGGGTTAGCATTAAATATGCAGGAGCGGGGCGAGCTGACGCCTGATTGAGTCGTTGGAGTGTACCTGGTTCCTTTGGAGGTGAAAATAGGTGCAGGCTTTGATCGGTTTACTTATTTATGTTAACAGTGATTTTGGATTGGCACACAGTTCCAAAGTCGCACGACAGACATTGAAGCGAGATATTGGGTTTTTGGTTATTCATATATCATCAGCTCATTAAACGTCCCCACCGAGGTGCACGAGCCTACCCGTATAGAGTGATTAGGCCTAAGTCGTCCACGCGGGCCCAGTGCGGATTGGATGACTTCACACACAACCTTCGCAGGTGTGCATGAAGGTTTCCTCACGATGTTTTCCTTCACCGTAAGAGCGTCGGATAACGTACATATATTTTCGTAAATTCGAAAACACATTGGTACGTGTCGGGATTTGGACCTCAGCCCTTCCGGTAGAAAGGCGCCAGTCCACACCATTGAGCCACCGACGCTCTTAAAAAAACCCATTAGAGTAAAATTGCAGAGAAACTATGTATTTACAAGCACAATGAAACACAATACACCCGCTTATAGACCGATACAAAATTACAAACTATTTTATTATTGTTACGCTTAATAAGAACATTCATTTCAATAAATATGATTTGGTCCATAATATTAACAAATTGAATATTCTCTCCATTCGTTTTCCAAACAAAGGCATATGTGAACACGTAACCATTATGCGAACGTAATACGAATTCGTAATAACGAACGAAAAATAACGAAGTTTCTAGAAAATCACGGACTGGTGAAATAATATTTCATTAAGCAATAAAATATCCCGGCCGCGCAATAAAGAAAAATGTAAATCCCCAAGTTTCTCTTAATTGAAATAAGATGAAAGGTAACATTATTGAGTTTATTTGATATTGTTAAAGAACAATATTAAATAGTAAAAAGTACGAGAGAACACTAATATGCTCAAAGAAAGTAAATTCAAACCACTTTATAATTAACTATCTTTTGCCCGCGGCTTCGCTCGCATTAAATTCGGGATAACACGGTACTTACCTTTATACTATACATAGGATTCCCCTCCCTCCAACTTTAAAGGTTTCGGGGTCAATTTCAGATTTTTTTTAGCAAAAAATATGTTATAGTGAGCTAACCTTAAAAGATAGACATATGCTGTCGCGGACTTTTTTGTAGACCTTTAAAAGGAGAACAATACTCTCATACATGACTTTTGTGAAACTTTAACCGTTTACTCAGCGTACGCAGCGGAAGCTCCAAGGATGAAAAAATACCCCCGATTTTGAAACATTCTTCATTGCTGCCCCGCTTCTATTGCTCGTAGCGTGATGATATATAGCCTATAGCCTTCCTCGATAAATAAGCTATCTAACACTGAAAGAATTTTTCAAATCGGACCAGTAGTTCCTGAGATTAGCGCGTTCAAACAAACAAACAAACTCTTCAGCTTTATATATTAGTATAGATATCAGAGTAAGTCAAAGAATTGTGGGGCACTGAATAGATTACGAAACAACTGTGTCAGCTTCATACTTACTTCAAGATGTACAGCCAGTATATGCAGGAACTTATTGTATTTTCTAACAATTTTAGTAGACGTAATCAAAATAATAATTCTACGTCCACCATTGTGAACTTTATACTAAGTGGATTTTTTTATCATCTACAGGCAGACATTAGACCGCCATCTCACCTGATGGTAAGTGATGATGCGGCCGAGGATGGATCATGCCTGTCTAGAAACAGCCTATTCACTCTTGCTATGGACTCTTGCTTCTATTGCTAACTTTAAGGACAATTTAGTATGAAATATAACTGGTATTAAGTTGTTGTATGTTTTGCACACCAAGTATAAAATTAACATAACATATCCACAATTTCCGGTTCACCACAAACCCCACATGCCCCATTAGAACTATTACAGGCGTAATTACATTGGAGCTGGCTTTACCAGACCTTCGACCAACGAGGGCCACGCCTCGAACATTACTCGCTGTGTTTGTACAGTAATTACCGTGACCATGAATGAATGCCGATATCCATTGTGGTTACTCCATTTGGATTTTCTCATACTTTTTATGTACCCATTGACACTCGAAAGCAAACAAATCTAACGACACCTCATATGTTTTATCCACATATATACGCTTGAAAAACATAACCTTCCTTCGGTAGTCTGGTAAAAATACGATTGTAATGGGCAGATACATTTTATTATTTGTTACAAAATAATTATATCAAATCAGCTCTTCTTTTCATTTATTCGTTGAAAATAAATCAAAAGAAAAACCAATATTGTGTCCTGATTTTATTATGACTGTAAAATTAAAAATTATCTCCTCCCCCGCCGGAGGGGGGGGGGGGGGTGTTACTAGGAACGTTTCAACACCACCATGTTAGACCATGATAGTATAGGTCGGCGTTAAGTTAAGATTTCTACCTAATCAGAGCGTGAATCAATAGTTTGTAGGTATCACATTGAAAATCAATTGATTTGATTTGTACTAATAAGATAAGAAAAATGTTATAAAGATAACCTTTTATTTTAATCCCCTGAATCAGAAAATTCAATAGGCATCACCTGATTTGTTCTTGTCTGGAATACTAGAAGAACAAAGGTTCAATAACAAATACAATAAAGTAAGTTAAACTTAAGGTTTTATTGAAACAAATACACATAATAATTGTAAAAAAAAATACAAGCCGAAAAATATCTGTCCAGTCGATATAACTGAAAATTCACCAGGGACTTTCTAAATTTGCTCACTTCTGAATGTTAAATATTTATTTTTATACTCATATATGCCATTTGAATGTATAAATGAATGAAGTAACGATTTTCGTAGAATTCCTGATTCTCGAGTTACATAGCTAGAAATTGAATGCGCAGGGAAGCTTCCAGATCCACCGCAAACCCAAGGTGACCCGTCCACCGAAAGGGACAAATTCGTGCTTACTTATTTACTGAGCTCATTTATTTAGAGAAAGCTTGCGGATGACCTCCAAGTCCTATTTAAGTACAAACGATATTTCACCCAAAGTAAAAGCTACATCAAAAGCTTTTATAGGCAGTGGTGGATTTTATAAAGTATTATGATTAAAAGAGAAGAATACATTTTTTAAAATAAAATAAGGAAGCAAACGAGCATGCCTGGAGCCTAATGGAAAGTGTCACCGCCGCCCATGAACATTTGTAACAACTGAGGTCACAGGGATGCGTTGCCGGCCCTTTATATAAGAATACGCTCTCTTTTTGAAAGACGCCATGTCATATCGTTCTGGAAACGTTTTTGATGGTAACTGATTCCATAAGTTGATAGTACGTGGTAGAAAATGTCAACCAAAATGGACCGTCGAAGACCACCTAGTATCTAGATGGTGTGGGTGAAATTTGGAATTCTGCCTTGCTGTACGATAGTGGGATTCAGCCGCAGGAACAAGCCCAAATAACTCGTCGGAACAGTCCCCATGATATATGCGATAAAGAATGCAGAGTGAAGCTACATCTCTACGCAGACCCAAAGGATCAAGCCGATCAGAAAGATCATGATCAATGATAATTCTAGCCGCTCTTCTCTGAATGCGGTCAAGTGGAAGGAGTTGGTACTGGGGTGCCCCCGCCCATAGGTGAGAGCAATATTCCATGTGCGGCCGAACCTGTGACTTATAAAGTTGCAAGCGATGGTCCACATACATAGACATAATAATACATTCATAACCGTATGAGATGGGTAATAATTACAACCTATTACATAACAATAAAATTGAAGTGTGAAATATTGAAATAAGAATTATTTTCTTCATGCATATAAATATATATACGGGACATATGTCAATATAACATTTTTTTAATTTTTTGTCTGTCCGTCTGTTTGTTCCGGGTAATCTCTGAAATGACTAGGTGGATTTGGACAACATTTTTTAGCAGCTAACTAGCTGATGTTATAAAGAAAAGCAAGGGCTACTTTTATTTTATACAATTTTTATTTTGGAAAAATAAAGCAATGTTTTACCGAGCGGCGAAGCGATTTTAGCTAATGTTTTTCTGCAGGATAATATCTTATATAGCGGGTAATACCGCGAGGAACCTATTCAGGAAGTATGTACACTTTTGGACGCTAAATATGTGACTTTCGAACTAGAAAACCTGTTCTAATAACAACAAACAATATCATCATTAAGAGTCAACAACAAATTAATTCCTCTCAAATAACGATTAAACTCAATTATACTTAAAACTATAATACAGCCAGGATCAAAAGACCGGCTTAAACATTTCCCGTGCAGCAAGTTAAACATCAACTAGCTAACCACTCGTTTAAGTATGTATACTTACAAATCCGTCCCAACGCAGCCGCCAGTGTTGCCAACTTAGTTATAGAAAAAGGAATAAGCATCAAAAGATTTTTTGTCCTAAAAATGCTGAAATAATGATATCACGAAGCCGTTTTTTTAGAGCGTCTCAAAATACGTCACCACGACCGATTAAATACCAAAAAAGTACTTGTTAGCTTATCGAAAAATTCATTATTAAGGTAATATTTTCAAGTCAGTGAAAACGAGCTAGATTGCCTTTTTTGTACTAAATCGTCAAAAAAGGAGTTCACCTATATTAAAAAGTGCTAGACCTAGCCACAAAAGAGCTTAGATGGCAATACTGGCCGCTGCGTACACGGTTGTTCGCCACAACACTGTTAATTAAATCATGCCAATCCCAGCCGAATCAGGCAACGAAACAATGGCCAGTTATAATGCAACGCGAGCACGGGTTCAGTTCCCGGTTGAATTAGTAAGTAGCGAGCTCTCGGTTTGTTGTAACAATATTTGCGCGCGGCGAAGTGATTGCCGAAATCCCTTTGCTAAAGCGCTGTAACAGTATTTTGGGCTACCAACAGGCTATTCATTACTGAATAGCCTTTTCAGCAAATAATCTTGGATGATTACCATATTATAAGTGATTCAGATTAAATAGTTTAATCACTAAACCAGTCTAATAACGTTCTAGGTGGAAGATTTGGTACTGCGTCGTCTAAGTTGCTACCACCACAGAGCTAGATATCGTCCCGTAAAATACGAGTGTTTTGCACTTCCGTGTTTCGGGATGAGGGCGCTGTATCTTGTAAATTTACCGGGTATGAGAAACCTAGGATTTTCGTCTCAGATGACTGGCTCAACGTAGTGACGGCTACTACGAGTATTATCGAGCTTCCTAGAATCCGAAATATCTCATTCAAACTTGGTGATTTCAACTTGTAACATGAGCTTATTCATACAAGTAAAGCAAACTTGCTCGAGTTCTGACACCGTTGACTTAGTGATCAGTTAGTCTTTACTGTTTACACCAGTCAGGGCTCCAATCCCGTAATTTTAAAATACGCTAAAAGGATTGTAATTGTGTCTCTATTACGCTAGGGGTCGGTACGTGTGGAAATTATTAGATGCCTTCGTTCAGTAGTGGACATATTAGGCTGTATGATGATGTGCCTCACTTGTAAAATTTTGCACTTATTCGTTCTGTTTTATGGTATTTTAATTGTTAACATAATAATACAAATGATTAAACTATATAAAAACATTGATGTCATCCACGATAGTCTGCATGCGTCCAGACAAAAATTCAGCATCACGGAGAGACATAAACTTGTTAAGTTCCTTGCATTTTTTGTTAAGTTTCTATACGTCCTAATTATTTAACTGTTGTCATCGGTGAATATTGTGTACACCTGTTATTGACATACGTGTCTCAGTTGTAAGGGAATTGTGTACTTTAATGTTTCGTACGTTATGCTGCTGGTTAATCTAAAAAATAAATATATAAGATATAGATAATATATAGAGCGTCGGTGGCTCAGTGGTGTGGACTGTCGCCTTCCTACCGGGTGGGCTGAGGTTCAAATCCCGACACGTACCAATGTATTTTCGAATTTTCGAAAAATATATGTACGTTATCCGACGCTCTTACGGTGAAGGAAAACATCGTGAGGAAACCTTCATGCACGCCTGCGAAGAGATTCGAAGGTTGTGTGTGAAGTCGTCCAATCCGCACTGGGCCCGCGTGGACGACTAAGGCCTAATCACCCTATACGGGTAGGCTCGTGCCCCTCGGTGGGGACGTTTAATGAGCTGATGATTATGATGATGATGAAATATATAAAGTTGTTGTACCGGAATACTAAATTTACAGCTGGATTGAATAGTGACGTTAATGTTGTCGATGATAAATAAGTATTTTTAAGGATGTGTTACATCACACATTATTTATGTATCCCAAAAAATAAAAACTGTCAAATAAAATTAGTAGATTCGAAGCCGTGACGTCAGCGCTTCGTCACAAGCCTAACACAAACTCTGGTGAACATTCCAGAAAGCAATCAAACTACAACCGGTTACTTTGCAAATAGCAACAGTAATAACGCCTCCATGGTCTAGTGGCCATAGCGATGGGTTTACATCAGATAATGACTCAGGATCGCGGGTTCAGAAAGCTGAGAAACTGAATTAGAATTAGTGAAAAAACACTTGTTTTTTTCCAGTTTGGTTAGGACTGCCCGCTTATTGTCTAAAAAAAAATTCATTTCAGTTATTTCGAAGGCAATTTTGTTTAAAAATATTTATTTGGATAAGGATTATTATCATATTTATAAAAACACCTTCGCAAATGATGCATTATATTAGAAAAAAATGAAAAAATATTGTATAGGGAGCTAACCTAAAAAAACATACGCTGTCGCGGACTTTTTTGTAGACCTTTAAAAGGGGAACAATACTCTGAGACATGACTTTTGCGAAACTTGAACCGTTTACGCAGCGTACGCAGCGGAAGCTCCAAGTTTGAAAAAATACCCCCGATTTTGAAACATTCTTCATAACTGCTCCGCTTCTATAGCGCGTAGCGTGATGATATATAGCCTATAGCCTTCCTTGATATATAAGTGTTAGATACTGAAAGAATTTTTCAAATCGAACTAGGAGTTCCTGAGATTAGCGCGTTCAAACAAACAAACAAACTCTTCAGCTTTATAATATTGTTACGAGCTGGGGGTTCCGGATAAATTATTGCCAAACACGAAGAATAACACGGTAACACACTTTATTAATTAACCACTATAAATTAAACACAACACTTACTACAATTATACTCTCACAAATAAATCAATTCACGCACGCGCAATAATCACTCGTTAACTCTTCACACTCTTATATCACACTCGACGTTCCCTTAGATATCGCTGTATCACTCGCTTCTTCCTTGTAGTCGCAGGTACTTCGCTCTTCGTTCGCTCTTGAGTAGAACACAAGACTGCCGGCGCACCCATCGGTCCGCCTTATATACCTGTCCGGCCGCTGAGCTCTAAGCGTCGACGTCATTCTACATAGTTCGCGAAATATCTAGAACATGCTAGTCTTTGCTATTTGACAATTCGCATGTTATACTCTATGGTGGACTAACGTCACATATTAGCCGCCATATTTAATGTCATTTTAATTACGTCAATTCATAACACTATTAATATAGATATAGATTTTTAGTATAAAAATTTTGGTAGCTTCTTTCTCAATTCACTTGAGAATTTTATTATAAATAACACACAAATACAGTCATTGTTTATTGATGGAAGGACGCAAGTTTAATTTCCGCTTGAAGATGGACGACTTCAGGGACTTTTGTATTGATTTATTTTGTTTTCGGTTTGTAAAATATACGAGTATTACTAGTTGAGGAGTCACGTTATATACGTATTTATTGTTTATGCACACATACAAAAAGTCAAAACAATATATAGTGAAAAAATGTACAGAGATACTAATAAGGTTCTTTTTATGTTAGAGGTACTTTCTTTATAAATAAATATTCGACGACCCATTTGGTGTTGCGGTTGAGAGGTCGACTGCAATGCCAAGGGTTCCGGGTTCGATCCCCGGGCAGTACAAACACTTGTGTGCATGAACATCTCTGTTTGTAATGGTCTGGGTGTTTTCTATGTATAATATGTATGTATTTAGTAAAATATGTATAATCAATGTATCTACAAAAAAAAAAAGTATGTTTATCCGTTGTTTGGTACCCTTAATATAGGCTTTACGCTGAACTTGGGACTAGATGGCGCTGTGTGAATGTCAGTGGATATTTATTTATTTTATTTATTATTATTTTAATATCCTCTGACATTCATATAGCAACATCTAGCAACGGATATATATACTTATTTGTCTTTCCCGTGGATCGAAACCCTTGGTGTAATAGCCGTATAAAAATGTCATGTAATAGGTGTATAACATTCAAGACAACGTTGTGGAATTTTATTTAATAACCTATCACATTTGCTTTCAAAGGATCACCAACTTAATCTACGTTTTTGTACCTGTCAACCTATACACCGCATTTGTGGTGTCACCATTTAATGCAATAACATTAAAGACAGACGAATATTACAAGCATCTATTATTGCTTGTATATTGGGAACCGCAAAGGTAATTGTGACCTAGTTATGTTGCAAATGGGCCTCAGAAAGCCCAATAAAGCAATACACGCCAATTCCACGCGTTGATGCGCCTGCCCTGATATTGGCACTCGGCCGTGCGTCTGCCATATTGAATGCTCTTTGACTAATGCAATGTAATCTTGCAAACATTAAGCACCAATTTAGTAACCATTATTGAACTAGGCGTCGGTGGCTCAGTGGTGTGGACTGTCGCCTTCCTACCGGGAGGGTTGAGGTTCAAATCCCGACACGTACCAATGTATTTTCAAAATTTCGAAAAATATATGTACGTTATCCGACGCTCTTACGGTGAAGGAAAACATCGTGAGGAAACCTTCATGTACGCCTGCGAAGAGATTCGAAGGTTGTGTGTGAAGTCGTCCAATCCGCACTGGGCCCGCGTGGACGACTAAGGCCTAATCACCCTATACGGGTAGGCTCGTGCCCCTCGGTGGGGACGTTTAATGAGCTGATGATGATGATTGAACTAGGAATTTTATACATTATCTTGGTGTTTTCTTTTCAATCTATCACACTCTACTGCTGGACATAGGTCTCCCCCATTTTTCCATTTTGCGCCAGATTGGAGACGCGATCTCCACTCCAGAACTCGTCTACTCCACCGGCCATCGGTTCTGCGACATACGTGACCAGCCCACTGCCACTTCAACTTTCTGATCCGGCGGGCTATGTCGGTCACTTTAGTTCTCTTACGGATGAAATCATTTCTGATCTTATCCCTAAGAGAGACGAAATAGCTAATTTATTTGATAATTTTTCAATTCAAATAAACATTTACAATTAGTCCTGTTTTGACAGAAAAGTCAAATTCGGTCATGAGAAATACTTCACTGCTGTTTCAACATTTCAACCTCAACAAACAAAAATTTATATATATCCACTGACATCTACACGGCGCCATCTAGCTCCAAGTTAAGTGTAAACCTGGTACTTCTTTGTAAAGACAAAGAATATATTATATAATACATAGAAACACCCATACCAATACAAACTAAATTATATGTTTGTTTAAGCACACAAATGTTTGTACTGCCCAAGGATCGAACCCGGATCCCTTATACCAAATGGGTCGTCTAATCAATGAAAACAATAATCTCGCAAAATATTCCCCGGAATCCATTACGCTGGTTTCCAAAACTAATCCCCAACAATAATTGCCTTCATTTCAATTATTTCGAATGCTGATAGTAAACTCACCATTAGGCCGGGCTACGGCCGCAAACAGGGCTCCAATCCCGCTTAATTTCGAATGCGCTAATAGGATTGTAATTGTGTCCCAATAGTAAAATTATGCACTCTTTCGTTTTGTTTTATGGTAGGCTTTAAATTATAACACCATTTAAAAAGTTCACTGACAATCACACAGCGCCATCTAGCTATAAACTCGATATAAACATGCTTTTATACTCTTTAGTGTAAATACATACATATTATACATAAAAACACCCAGACTAATACAAACAGACATGTTCATGCACACAAATGTTTGTACTGCCCGGGGAACGAATCCGGAACCCTTGGTGTAGCAGCCGACGTCTCAACCTTTACCATTTTAAACCATGAACATTAAATTGGTGCCGGAATACCAAATTTACAGTTGGATTAAAAAGTAGCGTAGTGGTGTCATCATGTCAAGTTTGACGACCTATCTGGTGTAATGATTGAGACGTCGGCTTTTACTCCAAGGGTTCGATCCCCGGGCAGTACAAACATTTGTATTCATAAACATGTCTCGTTGTATTGGTCTGGGTGTTTTCTATGAATGCGATGATTTGAAAAAATCCTTTATTCAATTAAGTCTTTACAAGACATTTTTAATCAAATTAATAATACATTTTAAAACTAGTTTGAATCTACTACCGGTTTGCAGACTTGGTTCCACTGAGAAGACTCCGGCAAGAAACTCAGTAGTTACTCTACGTATAATATGTATGTATAAACAAAAAAGAAGTTTATAGGAAAGTTTATCAGTCGTTTAGTATCCATATTACAGGCTAATGCTGTGTTTGGACTAGATAGCGCTGTGTGAATGTCAGTAGATATTTATTATCTATTTATTATAAAGTATATTAGTAGAATTGTGGCTTTGCTCGCGAGCCGTTATAATCACATGTTCCGTACTAGGTATTAGATAACGTGATCCGGCACTATGCTATGAACAGTAACAGGTAATCTAGAGGTTGTCGTGAGTGCGGGTAATTAGCTCGTCACTGCGCTGCATTAGTTATCAGCCCTTGTGATACACGTTATTAATATTTCAAAATTGACACGAGTCACGACTCAATAGTCTGGGAAATTATAATTTCTGTTTAAGTATTTAAGTGACTAAAATACTCGAATGTCGACTTTGTTAGTTTTGCTTTGAGGCATTACAATTTGAATAAGTGTTATGGTGTTTTGATAATAATTAACTTGACATGATGGATAATTGGGTTGATTTTGGTTTGTTGAATTTCAGCATTGTTTTTTCGTTATCATCAGCTCATTAATCGTCCCCACCCGAGGGGCACAAGCCTACCCGTATAGGGTGATTAGGCCTTAGTCGTCCACGCGGGCCCAGTGCGGATTGGAAGACTTCACACACAACCTTCAAATCTCTTCGCGGGCGTGCATGAAGGTTTCCTCACGATGTTTTCCTTCACCGTAAGAGCATTGGATAACGTACATATATTTTCGAAAATTCGAAAACACATTGGTACGTGTCGGGATTTGAGCCTCCCGGTAGGAAGGCGACAGGAGGAGGACAAGCGAACATCGTGAGGAAATCTTCATGCACGCCTACGAAGAGATTCGAAGGTTGTGTGTGAAGTCGTCCAATCCGCACTGGGCCCGCGTGGACGACTAAGGCCTAATCACCCTATACGGGTAGGCTCGTGCCCCTCGGTGGGGACGTTTAATGAGCTGATGATGAAGAGTGAAGTCAGGCAATCCACTCTGGGTCCGCGCGGACGATTAAGGCATGTACACTCTTTATGGGTAGGCTTGTGGCCCTCGGTGGGGACTTTTAATGAGCTGATGATGATGACGATAAAAAAGTATATAAGTATGTTTACACGTTGTTTAATATCCATATATCAGGCTATTGCTTAGTTTGGGGCTAGATGGCGCTGTGTGAATGTCGGTGGATATTTATTTATTATTATTATATATATATTTACTTATTTGACTGAGGACAACTACACATTTTAAACAAACAATCCAAATGTAACTTGAATAATATGTTATTGTCGCATTCACAAAACATATAAAGATAAAAGCCAGCGATAACCCAGTAATGTGGTTTGTCCAACTTTATGCACTCGTTAGTGATAAGTACGTATTTATGCAAGAAAAGAGTGCATTGGCGCAGTGCCAATGAACTACTGTGCTGCAATTTGGCGGTAAGTTGAGTTGTAAACCACAAGGTTAGGTATTACTTGTACATATTTTCTAACTGTGGTAACATTTTAATTGTATATTTACTTTAAATTACAGTGATTATCGTACATTTTATCTTTATATTTTTGTGTTACGGTATCCCACCCAATATTAGCCATCATCATCATTACAGCCTTAGAACAAAGGTCTCCTTGAAGCAGTTGACATCCATCTGCTACCCGCCACCTGAACCAGGTCATCTGGCTGGAGGTTGGCCTACGCTTCTATTCCCAACAAATGAAAGCATCTTGATATCTTTTCCAACACATCGGCACCAACAAATTGATGTGGCGGTGGGCAGATCTCGTATCTTGTCAAGTGCAGCGTAGGACGTCCTCCGGCCTGATGGACCAACGACTTGCGGAAGCCATTTATAGGGAATAATTATGGAGCACAACCAAGATATCTACCGTATCATGGGGGAGACCTATGTCCAGCGTTGAACTCCAAAAATCTCAAGATGTTGAAAATAATCATGAGTTTTTTTTTATATAATTCACTTTTTATTATAAACTCAAGATAGCAACTATATGGTAAGGTGCTGATGCGGCCTTAAATTTATCCCACAGATTTCCCAATACAGGAGATGGGGCAAGCCGCGTTTAAAATGCGACAAATGTAAGCTCAACGAGCATACACTGGCTACCAGTTTACGCTCTGTGAGACGAGTCAAGACGCACGAATATTAGAAGAAATTACCGTTTTTTTCCAAAATGCCATCCTGTGCAATTGCAACATGCCATCATCGCAATGAATCAGTAAATTTACCAAGAAATATAATAACTTTTCACAGGTAAGAACCGAAAAGAAATTGCGATACTGGGACAGCCTATAAACTTGGCGGCTTGTCCAGTCTAATGTATATTCTGATGTCTGTGATTTATCCTTATTTAGGTATTTATATAACGTCGTACTTGCTATCTTGTCACATATGATTGTTAAGCACGATACCCGATAATTATACCGCAGTAATTACCTACACAATGTTTGTTTGTACGATACGAATAAAATTATACGTTATATCCGTAAATTTGTTGTTTGTTGTTGGAACAGGGGTATACTTTAAACATTTTTACCTAATAAGAAACACTGATAGGTACTGATTACCTATGACAGCTTTAGGGTAAACAATCAACTCATTATACCCTACCAAAGAGCACGAGCCTACCCGTAAACTTAAGGTGTATAGGCCTTGTCGCCCGCGAGCCGGTGCGGATTTGCCGACTTCATGCACAACCTTTGCGTCTGTTCGCAGGCGCGCGCAGGTTTCGTTACTATATTCTCCTTTACCGTAAGAGCGTAGCATAAACGTACTCGTACATTTAATTACGGAAAGACATTGGTACGTGGCTGGATTTAACCTGAACCTTAGAGACTGGAAGGCAACTGTCTACACCAATGAGCCACCGACGCTCCTTTAAACGTGGGGACATATAAGTACTGATGATGATGATCACTATCATTCAAATAGTGTAAAAATTCAATGTTAAAATAACACCTGTTTGGACGATTCAAAAGTGACATTTAATGATTTATTTGAGTATAGCATGTTTGCGTTTGTTGTTAACGCGTTACGCAATATTTATTGCGTTTATTTATCACTTAGGCGTAACGACGGTGTAGTCGCGAGCGGTAATGGACTGCGAGATCGATGGCCGGCGAGGTTTAACCCAAAACACAGTGTCGGGCCTTTTAGCCTTTGGATAGTTGTAACGGCTTGATTTACCGCTGAATTATACAAGTAGTGAATTGTGGACATTGCATATTTGTAGAGAGCTTTAAATGTATGAATAAATTGATCATTGGAAAATAATGGTATAGGTCATGAAATGGGTTTGATTCATAACTTAGTAAATGGGAAATATATCACATATATAAAAAAAATAACGTTCATATAAAAGAGTTATAATACTGGTAATATTCTGTTTGTATTTCATATTGAAATTTTTATCTATACTAATATCTATATCTATATATAAGCTGAAGAGTTTGATTGTTTGTTTGTTTGAACGCGCCAATCTCAGGAACTACTGTCCGATTTAAAAATTTCTTATAGTGTTAGATAGCTCATTTATCAAGGAAGGCTATAGGCTATATATCATCACGCTAGAAGCAATAGAAGCGGAGCAGCAATGAATAATGTTTCAAAATCCGGGGGGAAAATTTCTTACTTGTAGATTCCGCTGCGTACGCTGCGTAAACGGTTAAAGTTTCACAAAAGTCATGTATGAGAGTATTGTTACCCTTTTAAAGGTCTACAAAAAAGTCCGCAACAGCATATGTCTATCTTTTTAGGTTAGCTCCCTATAACATATTTTTTGCTAAAAATGTTTTCTAAAATAATGCATCATTTTGCGAAGCTATTTTCATAGATATCAATCCTTATCCAAATAAATATTTTTTTTATCATCACAAGTATTTCATTTAAAAAAAATTACCCTTTACATCATTCAATTTAAATGAATATCTTATGAGATATCGCAGTTTTAAGTCACCTATATAAACGAAGTAGCGGGTTAAAGAGAGCGTTAGGCCAAAATAACTATTCCACGCGGACGAAGTCGCACGCAAAAGCTAGTAATATTATAAAGCTAAAGAGTTTGTTTGTATGTTTGTTTATTTGAACGGGCTAATCTCAGGAACTACTGGTTCGATTTGAAAAATTCTTTTGGTGTTAGATAGCTTATTTATCGAGGAAGGCTATAGGCTACATATCATCACTATTCATCACGCTATGAGCAATAAAAGCGGACAGCAATGAAGAATGTTTCAAAATGGGGGGGATTTTTTCATACTTGGAACTTCCGGTGCGTACGTTAAATTTTCGCAAAAGTCATGTATGAGAGTATTGTTCCCCTTTCAGAGGTCTACAAAAAAGGCCGCGACCGCATATGTCTGTCTTTAAAGGCTAGCTCCCTATAGCATATTTTTCGATAAAATATTTTTCTATATATAGTGCATCATTTGCGAAGGTGTTTTTTATAAATATGACAATAATCCTTATCCAAATAATACTTTATTTATCACTTGTATTTCATTTTATACAAAATTGCACTTGACATCATTTAACTTAAATGAATATTTTATTATTATAAGTTCCAGATATCGTCCTATCAAATAGAAGTGATTTACATTCCCGTGTTTTGGGATGAGGGCACTGTAGCTAGTAACATTACCGGGTGTAAGAGACCTAACATCTGTTGTCTCGGGTGATATCTGCTGTTTATCAGTTGTTGGTCACTTACCATCAGGTGAGCGTCCTGACCGTCCTGTGCAATATTAAGCATAAATTTTAAAAATGAAACCATATGCCTTTTTTATTTCGATATCGGTTACTTGGCCGAGTAATTGTAAACCAGACGTGAAACAAACAATTAAAAAGGAATAACTCTTAAAGTGGCGGAGCCTGAGTGCTCGGTAATTGCTCGTAAGCTGATGAGAAGTGGTGTTGTATTTGCCGCACTGTTGTCTATGTGTTTTTATATTTTTTCTTTTAATTGTGCCTTTATTATAGTACGTTTTTTATAATAATATAATTAAATTATTTATTTTAATCTCAACCGCTCACCTACCAACCGAGACCGACCGAAACCAACAACTAATAAACAGTGATTATTCTCCATCAATGCGCCCGTCACCCAAGAAAACAGATGTTAGGTCTCATGTACCCGGAGATTTTACTAACTATAGTGTCAACATCCCGATACACAGAAGTGCGAAAAACAAGACGATATCTAACATTGATCGTGGTACCTAGACGACTCAGTACCGAGTCTACCGCCCAGCATATGATAATGAAACTCTTGACCAATTGGTTAATTGTAGCCAAACATTAAACCATTAGACTTACGAATATTTGTATGCTTACCGACAGTTTCATTAAATGATTTTGATTTTATTTGAATAAATAATTCGCATATTTCAAACTAGCAAAATCAACAATCAAATATATTGTCAATAAATACATGCTGTAACCGGTCGCGCTTCCCTACAATAGGTAGTGAAAGCTAGTTGATTTCTGAAACAATTTCAAAACTATTATTAAAATATAAAACATACGTCATCAGCTCATTACATATATCCACCGAGGGGCAAAAGCCTAGACGTGTAGGGTGTTTAGGCTGTAGTCATTTACACGGGCACAGTGTGGATTTGCTGACTTCACGCACAAACTTTGAATTGAAGGCGTAAGCAGGTTTCCACACAATGTTTTCCTTCATCATAAGAGCTTCGGATAACATTCATACAATTTCGAAAACACATTAGTACGTCCACATCAATGCACCAATGACAATAAAATTATGGGAAAAAATAACTTATATTCCAATACATTATATACTAGTATTTTACTTTATATGGACTGTATATGAAAATCCAGCAACTGCCAGCCTGTAATTGCCGAAACCTGTAATCGAACCCAAGACATGTTGAACAATATACGGCGCTGCAAAGCCTATTAGAAACATGACACCAGTGACAAGCGAGACGGGCTATATATCCCGAAGCGCTGATGCAAGCTGAGCTGTGACGTCAGAGCTGCGTCTGTGACGTTACACCGCTGCGGCCGACGCCTTGAGATTTATCTTCCCTGCAATCTGCAACTGCAACGGAATCAATAGACGTCGTAACTGGTTTATTGCCCAATTTGGACCAAGCTATTTTATGCTCTATTATTTTGTTTATGATAGTTTAATTTACAAATAATATATAATATTGCTGTGCTTCTTGTATAGAATAATTGATCTTCGTCCAAAGCTCTTATGTCTTGAAGAGTTGAAGCAGATGATTTTTTTTTATAATTATAAGATTTATTCATAGATAATTGCATACCACTTTGAAGACCTTTCGTTTCAATTCGACGGTAGTAAAACAGCGAAATCAGTGGTGTGGACTGTCGCCTTCCTACCGGGAGGGCTGGGCTTCAAATCCCGACACGTACCAATGTATTTTCGAATTTTCAAAAATATATGTACGTTATCCGACGCTCTTACGGTGAAGGAAAACATCGTGAGGAAACCTTCATGCACGCCCGCGCGAAGAGATTTGAAGGTTGTGTGTGAAGTCTTCCAATCCGCACTGGGCCCGCGTGGACGACTAAGGCCTAATCACCCTATACGGGTAGGCTCGTGCCCCTCGGTGGGGACGTTTAATGAGCTGATGATGATGATGATGAAAACAGCGAAGCCTTAGGTACATTTTGACTGAAATATGTAATCTCTTTGGGATTTGGTACGGTTGAGGCGTGTGGATTCAGAAGCTCGGCTTGGATCTGATATCAATTAAACAACGTAAGCCAAATGCACTAGCCTTAGCAAATGTATACGTGAAAGTGTTTTGGTGAAACATTATTAATTCAATGGAGCTTCAAATAAAGTTCCTTTTTAGCAACAATGCAAGGCAACCATTGCTGAGACAGGGTGTTTTTTGACACGATAAGATGCTGCATTCGTCATATGTATTTTCTTTTTGTTATGTATTGCACCTTTATGTAATTATTCATTATATAACTTTTCTGTTCTTTGCTTCTTTGCCTCTTTTCTTCTGTAATGTTGTCCTTCTTTATAATAATTTGTATCTAATGTAGAGCGTCGATGGCTCAATGGTGTGGACCGTTGCCTTACGACCGGGAGAGCGCAGGTTCAAATCCCGCCACGAACCAATATATTTTCGAAATAATATGTACGTTATCCGACGCTCTTACGGTGATGGCAAACATCGTGCAGAAACCTGCGCACGCCTGTGAAGAGATTCAAAGGTCTTGCGTGAAGTCTGCTAATCCGCACTGGGCCCGCGTGGCCGACTAAGGCCTATACACTCTAGGGTAGGCTCGTGCCCCTCGGTGCGGACCTTCAATGAGCTGATGATATAGATGTAGTGTTTTCTGAATTGTCAAATAAAACTTGTCTTTTTTAATATCCATTCAAACAAAGAAGGAACACAACATCCCCAAAGCATTCGATACAATTAGGGAAAGTAATTTCCTAGCTGAATCCCGACCGGAGATCAAAACCGCGGAAACTTTGGCCACATCACAGTTGACGTGTAGCTTTCAATCGGACGCCAATGTTCGCGACAGTTCGATTACAGCAAAGTTGGGAAAAGAAACCAGAAATGGGAAATCAAACAATGGCATTGTGGAGTGTGAGCCGACAAAGGTATAATGGTTACACCCGGAAAGGGGAGCGAGACCTGTCGCAATAACCAAGTCGCTAACACCCGAATTTAACTGAGGATAATTGCTATGGAGAGGTTATAATATAGGAGGATATGTAAATATAATCGCTTACTAATCAGTTAAAGCAATTCATTATCTTACAAAGCTAATTAGTATTAATGTTATTACCAGTTTGTCGTCAAATACGAAGTTACAGTTCATGCATAACACATTATTTTAAAGAAGTTATTATGGCTCTCGAGAAAACAATGTCTTCTCGGTTAATATTTAGTTCATAGCATCATTAAATATTTTTATAATGTGCGATAATTGTGTTTAATTTTTATTACAGGTAATGACGAGCTGCGTGACGTAAGCCAGAGCATTTTCAATCACGTAGAGGTATTTTTTAGAGCATCGGTGGCTCAGTGTTGTGGACTGTCGCCTTCCTACCGGGAGGGCTGAGGTTCAAATCCCGACACGTACCAATGTATTTTCGAATTTTCGAAAAATATATGTACGTTATCCGACGCTCTTACGGCGAAGGAAAACATCGTGAGGAAACCTTCATGCACGCTGCGATTCGAAGGTTGTGTGTGAAGTCGTCCAATCCGCACTGGGCCCGCGTGGACGACTAAGGCCTAATCACTCTATACGGGTAGGCTCGTGCCCCTCGGTGGGGACGTTTAATGAGCTGATGATGATGATGAGAGGTATTTTATACTTTTCCCTGTCTTTTATATCGAGTCGTTTCTCGCATGATTAATTTGTTTTGTATATGATCAAAAGCGCTAAACTAATTCCCCGTTCCCGCTAGTCCGTTCCGTGTATAACTAGAAATAGGAAGAAGGTAAATAGGTGTTGTTAAATTTGTCATCCACACGTGTAGCTCGTTATGTGCAAGTTCGAACTGCAATGTTGCAGTTTGGGACGACTCGAAACCTCATCGACTTGCACTAAACGACCGCTACAAGTGTTCAAGAAGTACTGTGTCAACAAGTTTATTTTACTGCTGTGTTCATAAACTTGATTAAAATCAATACTATTGGAAGATGATTCTATTGATTCTGCAGATAATGTTTACTGTATGTAAGAAGATCTGCTGCAATGACTTACTGATTAAGATATATCGAAGCTCTTATATGAATTTTATATAATAATAATAATACTTTATTTCGTAACAAAGGTATACTTTTACATTTTATTGCATTTGAAATATATATATAAGGGATTTGATGCACTTACGGGCAACTTAAATCAATAAAACTGTATGATGTCCTTAAGGAAAGCAAGTTATTTGATCAAATACCTGATCTGGTTAAATGAAAAATATACTTGAGTTTCACATCTTTTGTTCGTACGTTTCATACGTGGTTTTGCTAAATCACTATTTTTATCAATTCGACATATACATTTTTTCAAGGTTCCAAATTCTAGGGCCTATACACCGTATATCGGTAGGCTCGTGCCCTCGGTTGGGACGTATAATAAGTTGATGATGATACGCATGTTTAGTCATACACACTGCTTCTCAATCCATATGAATATGCCATGCCAACAGCTTTAAAAATATATATAAAGCATGATTTAATGATTTATTAAATGGATATGAAAATAAATTCAATAAAAGCGATCGAGCTTTATAACTTGGACTTATTAAACATGCGCAATTTTACGAGGCAATAAGTGAGAGGGCAATGAAGTTTAATAACGCTGCTGGGAGCAATTGGCGTCGCAAATATCAGCGCCGAATATACTCCCATTTAACGAGGAAATTTGACATCCTAAAGGAAACGCAACCCATTCGTCGCAAACCTCGTGCGGTGTCGGGGTTTTGGCTTAAACCCTTTTGAGAGGTTTGTGATATGTTATATAAGGATCAAAGCATACCATTGATATGCTTAATTTTGGACGAAATAGTATTCAACGAAAGAAAAATAGTTATTTTAATGAGAACATGTTTTTATTGCAAATCATAGTTTGGAACCACAAGTTTAAAATACGCCAGAAGTGTCATGTGTAAGGTTTCTATGAAAAATATTTGGACTTACTTCTTTTTTAACAATTTTTAATTTATAATCTTGTCTTAATTGCTTTTATTACCTTTGACGACCCATTTGGTGTAACGGTTGAGACATCGGTTCTTACACCAAGGGTTTCGGGTTCGATCTCCAGACAGTACAAACATTTGTGTGCATGAACATGTCTATTTGTAATGGTCTGGGTGTTTTATATGTATAATCTGTATGTATTTACAAAAAAATATATATAAGTATGTTTATCCGTTGTTTAGTACCTATTACAGGCTAAATGCTTAGTTTGGGACTAGATGGCGCTGTGTATATGAGTAGATATTTATTTGTTGTAATTGATGATACAGTTGATGTTGACGGAAATAAATAAATTATTATTATTATTTATTTGTACTAAACTTATATTATACAAGCAGCCAATTGCAGTGCACTGCGGCACGTTTGCGTACAAAACTTTACAGTTGCTTTGTAATGAGTGGTCGCATTTCCAGCCAACCGCACATTTTCTGATTCGGTTTGTTGTTGTTTTTGGGTCTGGCGCGGGCTTCGACCGTCCTCTCGGGCTCTCTGATGTCGTACTAAAGCTCACATTTTGAAAGATTAAGCCTTTCATTGTTTGTATTTTTAACTTACAATACTGTAATCTGTAAAAAATAATACGTAAATGGTGTGGTAACTTTCAAAAAAATTGTAAGTCTGTATTCTTTATCTATCTCGTTATTAAGTCCACGCGGGCCGAGTGCGGATTGGCTGACTTCACGCATAACCTTTGAATCTCTTCGCAGGTGTGCGCAGGTTTCCTCTTGATATTTTCCTTCACCGTAAGAGTCTCTGATAACATACATATTATTTCGAAAATACTTTAGTACAAAGTCTGGGTTCTATGTATAATAGTATGTATTTACAAAAAAAAATATAAGAGTGTTTATCAGTAGTTTAGCTCCCTTAATTCAAGCTTCACGCTTAACTTGGGGCTAGATGGCGCTGTGTGAATGTCAGTGGATGTTTATTAATATTTATTTAAAAATCAACACGCATAAAATATGAGGTACTGTAATGACCACTCGTAGTGGAAGGATCGATCGTACCAATAGATATATACATTCAACGGGCGTCTGATTGACGTGCTCGTTACTGCATTTTGTAGTATATTCTTATGTTTCATACATTATTAATATCGAATGACAAGTTTTCGTGTGAAAATAATAAACATTTGTTTCAGAGTACCTTTGAAACATTGGTTACTCAGTTTTGTTTTGCCCGAGGGAGATAAAATTTCTGCGAATGATAGTGCAAACTAAGCAACTGTTGAAATGGCTGATCTTTAGGTTATCATCATCAGCTCATTACACGTCCCCGCCGAGGGGCACGAGCCTACCCGTATAGGCTGTTTAGGCTTAAGTTGCCAATGAGTCACCGACGCTCACTTCATCTTCAATAATTGACATTCGCTTAAAACTTTAACAATGTAATTTAACTTTTAAAACTACACCCAAAAGCATTGTTCGCCCATGTTTTTAAAAAAGAGAAACGGGCGTTTAATTCCGCTAGCCCGTGACGTTGCTTGTTAGTGCTTAGTTTGTGCGTTGCATCGCGACTAACTCCCGCGCGTGTAATTCCACTTTTTAATTGAGCTACTCTATTAAATTCCTCGACGCACACAGCGGACGCCGCCTAGGTTTTGTATTTTCCGAAATGTTTTACCGATTATTGCAAAGTAATGTTCTTACAATTGTACGTTTGGATTAAAAAAGTTTTCAATGATTGTTTTTGACTAAAGTAATCTTGTCTTTGTCCAATTGCACGTTGATACCGAAAGCTTGTTTCTGATTTTGTTAATCTGTTCCGGTTTTCACTATCATTTATGATTTCTAGTACTTAATAGTAAAATCAATCCGAAAAGTTAAGCATTAAACATTAATAAGCAAATACATAACTGCACATTTAATATTCATTAAAAAGAGCTATTCGTTTTATTTACAACCTTAGACCCCGTGACTCTCTTAAGGAACTTTTTAAAGAAATAAATATAAAGACTATAGCATCACAATATATTTATGAAAATTTAATTTACGTCCGTAAATAATCATACCTTTAAAAAAATTTGACTCACAATTTTAATACTAGAATAGAAACAAAACTTGCTGTTCCAGACTTGAGACTACATAAAGTAGGGAAACTTTTTAGAAGATATAAAGTTTTTCAATAAGGTACCGCAAAATATTGTCGAGTTACCTTTACACATGTTTAAAGCTAGAATAGAAAACCACCTTTCTAAAAAAGGGTACTACACTATTGACGAATATTTTTAGTTTAGTATTTTAATCGTTTTTTATTATATTTTTGTATATTTTTTGACGTTCATAACGTGACGTGCTTCTTGTAAGCCTAATTTGAAATAAATGTTTTTGTCTTTGACTTTGAATATTCACTGTTCCTGTACTGTTTACGTCTCTTGTCTTAAATGTTTGTTTCCTTTCTAAATTGAAAATACAAAAAAATCATGAAAAATTTAAAATACAGCATTTCCAGTTTATTATAGAAAACACCAGTTTCTATTTCTTATGTATGTATGTTATACTTACTATAACGAGTCAATGAAGTCAAAACTTAACTATATATATATTATATATATAAATAAGTCGTGTATTACATAATCAATAAATTTATCAACAATGTCATAAAACCACGGCTTCAGTTTACCTTAACATTGCCACAAATATGCAGCCATAAATAATATACGTGTAATAAAACTGATAGGGAAAAGGCGGCTTATGTTGCGCTGCGTGACGAAGGACGTTACGCGAGCGTCTCGTGACCGACGCGGGCTCGCCACGTGTCGGTCCCAAAGTCGAAGGCCGCTGGCAGTACTGGAAGAGTGAGCTACACTTATATGTTCATACGATACCTTGATACCCAGTAATTTCACTAGGTTAAGTGATCTCACCTCGAAACACAATAGTGCAAAACACTTTTATTTCACGGGATGATATCTGGCAGTGCGGTGGTAGCTACCTCGTCGCTTCAGTACCGAGTCTACCACCTAGTAACGAACCTACCAACAGAACTGAGGTAAAACTCCAACTTACCATGAAATAAGGTACGACCCATATGGTGGTGCGGTTGAGACGTCGGCTGCAACACCACGGGTTTCGGGTTCGATCCCCGGGCAGTACAAACATTTGTGTGCATGAACATGTCTGTTTGTAATAGTCTAGGTGTTTTCTTTGTATAATAGTATATCCGTTGTTTAGCACCTATAATACAGGCTTCACGCTTAACTTGGAGCTAGATGGCGCTACGTGAATGTCAGTGGATATTTATTATTATTTTAAAATAATATTTCAATATACGCTTCTAAACTCCATCGTGCTGTTCTATACTATTGAGTAAAACTTTATCGTTGCAATAAAAATACGCTATTTCTAGTAATTCCTTACAGCGTCGCGGCTCGCCGCGCTACTACTCGTAGCATTCGTAGCACCGTAGTTTCGTATTGCAAATAAAGACTTTGTTTATTCACTTTTTAAGAGTTTGATAGAGAAATATTTTGATAAAAGTGACGCCCTTTCAATTAACTTCTGTGATTTGAAATAACAACATAAAAAATAATATAAATGTCTAATACATGTTCTCAATTGCCTAGTTAGTTTGTTATATAAATAAATAGGTCCATCACACATTGGTGTGAACTATTGCCTTCGGATCTGCAGGGTACAGGTGCAAATCCCGCCACGTATGAATCTGATGACGGATTTTCGAAATTATATGTTTGCTTATCCGGCGCTCGCATAGTAATGGTAAAAGTTGTTAAGAAATCAGTGCCCGCCTGCGCAGAGATAAAAAAGGTTGTACGTAAAGTCTATCAATACGCACTGGGTCCCCGTGGATGACTACGGTGGGAACGTGTAATGAGCTGAAAAAGATGATGTTCTTATGTGAATTTAAAGGTGTAATTGTGCATAGCCCTTGATTTAAACTAAACGTTGACTAATGTTATTAACTATGCGTTTTAAAATTTAATTTCAACACCACGTGCATATCTACAATCTCAGGCAGCTGTCGAAAAGACAATATAAAAAAATTAGAAATAATCGTTTCGAAGATATTTCAACTATAAAGGACGTATTTTGTAGTCTTTGCTTCATTATTATGCATAAGGCACTTTACGAAGTGGGCGTTACACATCAATGCAGTACGGTATTACTAGAACATTATGTCGAAAATAAAAACAGTCATTCATAGGCGTGAGCTGTCAAACAGGAAGTTATACGCTATCCCTAGGCTTTCGAGGCGCGCCACAGAATATTTCACTGACTTCTCCGATTAGCGTCGGTTTTTCGGTGAAACGGGAAATGGCTTGCGGATTCGCTCTTTGAGAGGATAAATGTCCGTCCATTTCAAGTTCTTTTGTGAACACGGTTCTGATTTACCGCAATGTTTTATTCTTCAATTTTCATCTCCTATTTCAGAAAGCTTTTGAAATAAGGGCCAGTAATTGCTTCATCATTGCAGTAAAGTATTTATCATATAAGTTTCCAGAGATCTTTTGAAACTTTTGTCGCGAGACACCAATATTCAAAATTATTTATTGTAAATTCCCGGACGATGTCAATTTTAATTGTGTAAAACCAATGTTTGACTTTATTGTCTGGACTACTTCGTGCAGATACTACAACTGCAAGGACACAAGTTTCAATGGCTGAATACTGATCAAGGTGCTTTAAAATTGAAAAGTCTAAAGAAAGTAAAGATATCACGGACAACCAGTACGCTCATCTGATGGTACGTGATATGCCTGACCATGTCAAAGCAGTATTGATGGATGCCAAAACTATATAAAGTATGTAATTATTCACTATCAATACCTCCCTGCTCTCGTCTCCAAAGACGATTTTATACCCTCATATCTAATACCAGAAATTTTACTCATTTACGTCTTAAAAGTTGTATTTTATTTCATTCGCTTTGAAAGCAACGTCATGTTTCTAGTTCCGACTTTATGGCTTCAAAAACAACGAAACAAAGTTTGGAAACCATAATGAGACGAAATTTTCAGTGCAATCGCGAAAGTAGAACTTGTTACTTTAAAAATCAAGATTTAAAATGTAAAGGAAGTAAAAGTATAAGTGCATCTGCATACAGCGCGGTGCACTCCCGACCCACTCATTACGACAACGTGCTATTTGACTTTCATATTTTATTCAGCTTAGCAAACAAACAAGAAACTTACAAGCTGTAAGAAGACGCGACCAACATTTTCTTGTTTGCGAAAAGACACAGTCTCAATGAAAGTTCAAATTCAAATATTGTTTATATGATTAAAATCCTACACATTTACATAAATCAAGTATGCAAGAAATGTTTATTTTGACTGATAAACATAATTGCATACTGTGTTTTTACAATACAAACAAACATGTTTATGCCGACAAATATTTGTACTGCACGGGGATCGAACCGGGAAACCCATATTGTAGTAGCCGAAATTTCAACCATTACCCCACACGGGTCATCAATTAAATTATAAATTCTTAAATATGAAGAAGGTGCCGATTTCTTCATCTAAATAAGTGTGCAATACCTCAATATTTCAGTATATCTGAACCTCTGGAAAAGAATCCCACAGTATATAATCTCTTTGTACTTTAAAAGTCTTCAAAGTTATTTCTATCGAGCTGGTTTTGTATAAAACCTGCCTGAATAGAAGCTTTGATAAACGATTTTCAGATATCAATGACGTGTACGCTCTTCCAAGTTTACTCGGCAACAATTTCTTTTAAACGACTTGGAATATTTTCCCAGTGCAATAAATATTGTTAACCTACTTTTGGGAATACTTCTCTGTACATTCGCCTAGAAGTTTTGCGACGCGTTCTGGTGAATGTTTCGTAAAGAAATAGATACTTTGAAGTGATCACAATATAAACGATAAAAAAACAACATTTATTATTCGCTTTATCCTATCGCCAGATATCCTCCGCGATTCTCATCCAGCCTCCACCAGCAATTCCTCCATTTTTCGCAAGTCGTCGGTCCATATCAAGTTGACAAACTTATTTTTGCAGAAACGCTATTCAAATAAAAAAATTCGGTTCAGTTACAGCCAATAGTGTGGAAGAACATGTCTGTTTGAGTTTTGGGTATTTGCGTTTATCATCATCATTAGCTAATGAAACGTCCCCACCGAAGGTCACGATTAAAGCCTATAAAACTTTTATAGGCTTTAATCGTCCACGCGGGCCCAGTGCGGATTAACCTACTTCACGCACAACCTTTGAATCTCTCCGCAAGCGTACGCAGATTTTCTCACGATTTTCCTTCACCGTAAGAACGTCGGATAACGTACATATAATTTCGCGAAAATTCTCAATTATACGTTTCATTTTTACGTGGCAGGATTTTAAACTGCTTCCCTTGTTTTCAATTTATTGTGAACTCAGTTAGCCTCGAATGTCTGAATAGACCGGTGTATTAGGTTTAAAGTGTTTGTATTCAAAGATAAATAGTAAATACTGTCAGTTGTTTAATATGCTCCTTAGTAGCTCTTTATTTATTCTGAAACTAGAAGTGCAGTAAAATGTTTGTAGATATTAATTTGTATTGAAGGATAATTGTTATAGTTAATGGTTGTCCGGAATTCACTAACTTGGTGTTACAATGTACCACGTTATTACATTCATGAAATTCAGTAACTTTACAACAAAAAATATCGGAAACACGTCTCTAAAATCATCACTCGTTTAAAGGCTTCGAAAACAAACAATGCATCAAATACACGACCCAAAACCGTTTGCGGTGGTGGAAATCATATACACAATATTGAAAGTCACAAGCGTTGTTTATGTAAACCTTGTCCCTTTGTACCTACGTCAAAACGACAAAATTCCCTGCGGGCCCTTCCCCGCCCTACAACCATCGTTATTTTAATGATGAACTTAAGGTAATGCTATCGCGGCGCACCTGCGCCTCTTTATGGATGACCAGCGGCAACTTATACATTTTACCGCGAGAATTTGTACAGTTTGTGCAAGTTTTAAGTGACGAGGGTGCGGTCTAAAGTAAACCTACGTTATCTCGGCCGCCCATGCGAATTCACTATTTGCACTGTGTTGTTAATATGTGGAATGGAAACATTTCGACTACAACTTGTTCATATTTGTACAGGTTCAATTATTGTTTAATGGATCATCATCATCTCAGCTCATTATACGTCCCCACCGAGGGGCACGAGCCTACGTACGTTAAGTGTGTATAGGCCTTAGTCGTACACGCGGGCCCAGTGCGCATTGGCTGACAACAAACGTAACCTTTGAATCTCTTTGCAGGCGTGTGCAGGTTTTCTTACGATATTTTCCTTCACCGTTAAAGCGTCGTACAAACGTACATATAATTTCGAAAAATTCAGTTTAAAATGAACAAACTCAGGCGTTGATTATACTTGGTAACCCAACTGGTGTGATGGCTAGTACACTAAGAAGGTTTCGATCTCCAGGCAGTATAAGTATGTTTATCCGTTGTTTCTCATGCTTTGTTCGGGGTTAGATGGCGCTGTGTGAATGTCAGTGGATTTTACTTACATTGTATATATATATATATATATATATCTTATAGTTTGCGATAGTTTGAAGATATATATATATATATATATATATCTTCAAACTATCGCAGTCCACTGTTGGACATAGGTCTCCCCCGTTTTGCGCCAGATATACCGGTCCTCCGCTTTTCTCATCTAGTATTAAATAATTCAAAAAATATTTAAAGACTTTAAAAACCATAATAGATACGTCCATGTAATGTCCAATATCTATTTTAATCAGCAGTTCACTCTAATACGTTCGATTCTCCCGGTCGGCAGCACTCATCGATTCGCTGTAGCTTTGCATGGGCCGGTTGTTCTGCCTCATTGGTCATGAGGCACTGAACTATACCACCTATGATTCATTCAATTACATCGTCTGTTCCCTATCGTAAGCTATGCTACGAACGACTTGCCCAGTGGTTTCGAAAGTGTCTTGTAGTCTTAATAGAATTAAGAAAATTTTCAATTAAAATACGAATTCAAATCCGATTCTTTGGTACTTGGTTCTGGTTGTGGAGGATGATTATGTAATGATCCTTGGGAATATCACTCTACAATAGTTTATAGGTATTTCTCTTTTTCTCGACCTTTTTGAGTCCACTGGTGGATATAGTATCTTCCGATCTGCGCCAAATGTCCCGGTCCTCCGATTTTCTCGTCCAGCCTCCACCAGCGACTTTTGGAATTTGTCGGTATCCACTCCAGAACATATTTTAGTATGTTTATTCATTATTGTCACATAATTTTGAAATGCAAAATAATTTGAACTTAATTAATATATACTTAAAAAAACTTTTTAGATAAACGTTCTCAGAAGTATTAGCATATAAAAAAAAATTTTCGAAAATTCTGGTTTTTGAATTATCCTTAAAAGAACTAGATTGTACTATATCTCATTTATTTGTTAATCATAAGCACCATTAACAGCTTCACTAAAGCGTCCATCCATTTCCATTTCTTTTCACCAAACATAATTTAAATATCAAATAACAGGAAGTGATATAACACTTTTGAAATAATACATTCTTGTTATGTCACTCTTTAACTTCTGATAGGTTATGGGTCTCCCTCTCTTTAACCTATCGCAATCCACTGCTGGACATAGGTGTCCCCCATTATGCGCCAGTAGTACGGTCTTCCGCTTTTCTCATCCAGTCTCTATCAGCGACCTTTTACAAGTCGTTGGTTCAATTCGGACCAGCCCACTTCCACTTTAATTTACCGATCCGGTGGGTTATGTCGTTAACTTTAGTTCTCTTATGAAATCACTTCTGTTGTTATCCCTAAGAGAGACCCCGAGCATAGCTCGCTCCATATCGATCAGATAGTGTGTGACATTTGCCGGGCGTAGACCTTTTTACACAGCATAGCTTTGGAGATATTGAGAAATCCCAGAAGGCTAAATATTGGTGTCTTCATATCATAGAATCGTCTTTCTTATTTTATCGACCGCGTTGCGTTACCTCCACTCGGCGGTCACTCTTAAGGTTTGAATCCTAAGGAATTCATTACGGAACGATATAAGCTCAAGTCAAGTAACTCCGGAAGTAGTTATTAAAAATGATTTTAGTATATCAGATGATCAGATTTTAGGACTATGTGAGCAAACTCCTTGCAAATATTGATTCATTAAATTGTTCTCTCTAAGAATCTCAGCGCTGGCAGAATTTTCTTTGTCCTCAGTCGCATCTCGGGTGAATGGTTTGTAACTTGCAAAGGTGTCGTCGTACCGCAACCCGACACCTTCGCACAAAGAATTCTTACGAGGAAATTGCTGCAGCAATGTTCAACAGTAGAGCGTCGGTGGCTCAGTGGTGTGGACTGTCGCCTTCCTACCGGGAGGGCTGAGGCTCAAATCCCGACACGTACCAATGTATTTTCGAATTTCGAAATATATTTACGTTATCCGACGCTCTTACGGTGAAGAAAACATCGTGAGGAAACCTTCATGCACGCCTGCAAAGAGATTCGAAGGTTGTGTGTGAAGTTGTCGAATCCGCACTGGGCCCGCGTGGACGACTAAGGCCTAATCACCCTATACGGATAGGCTCGTGCCCCTCGGTGGGGACGTTTAATGAGCTGATGATGAATGTTCAACAGTATTACAAAATATTCCTGGATTTTTTATTACAAATTTTTGCTACTCTTGACATAGGTCCGTTTTTTTAGATTGAATCCAGTTCTCCTCTATAAAATAACGCAAATTTTATATTCATTTATTAGTGCATACCCGTGACCTGGTTTAAGAGGGCGGATAGCGGAAGGATGTAGACCGCTAGGGATCCGTCCATGAGGTAGTTATTAGGAAAGGGTTCGGCAGTGGATATTTTAGGCTGTAATGATCTTCATCAGCCTATAACAGCCTACTGCAGGGCACAGGCTTTCCCACACAACATAGCCATGGGGAGATTGGGCCATAACCCACCGGACCCAATGTATAGTGTATTAACGACTACCATCCTAAGATTATATTCGGGACCGACGGCATAATGTATCCTTGTTTTGTTTGCGAATACCTATAAATAGCTTAGACATAACTTGTACTTCTAATTGTAATTCAACAAACTGTATTAGTGTTACTGCTGTTGGTGTTCCGAATAAAATAAAATAAAAATTGTCCCCCGAAGCAAGGAATCATCCTTCTTACTCGTAACAGATAATCAGGTGTATCAGCTACCAATGACTAACAAACTGTGCTCAATTGCATATAGTGATGTTTACCCTCAAGATTTGTACCAAGACCTCCGCACGATGCAATATCAGCAAAGCGCTCTGTCTCACAAGACTACGGAACAGTTATTTTATTAGTTCAGTTGATTGTTTTCATGTAAACGTCTCCTTAGTTTAAACCTGCCTTGGCCCCAATGAAGTACCAAGTTATTTTTAGATATTTTTACACCGCAATTTTTATATTTACTTAACAATATTAAGGAATAAGTTACCATCTAAAGCAAGTCTTGAGCAATTAATTTATACAGTTCTAAATTTGAATTCCCTTAGAGTTATTTATTATTAAATTATTTGTGTCATCCATCCTCGCCCCATCATAAATTCAGGTGATGTTTCAAATAATATTATGGTGTTAGCAAAATATCGAATTGATGTGACTAGAATAATTAATTGGGATGACAGGCTCTTGTAATAAGAGTACAGAAAATTAAGCATTGTGAAATATATACAATGTTATCGTGTTCAAAACATATTGGTTTTATGTTAAAATTATACTGTGCTTTGTGAATCGCATTAATATAAAATGGTAAGGGCTTGATGGACAAGGCATATGTTCTCCAGTGCGTCCTTATAGGCTGCTGGTGTAATTTGGTTAGCTAAGAGGGACCGTGTATATAACAACAATAAAAAAATATTTTGATAATGTAACATTTTTTTAAATGTTTAAACTGTAAGGTTTGTTACAGTTTAATATTCAAAATAACATGCACTTAGATTCAGGATAGATGGCACTGTCTGAATATATGCAGATATTTATTTATTCATTAATGATGGTACTTTGGGGTACATCGCTGCATGATCTCATGACGCGAATGCATAAAACTATTGCTTAATTTTAGCCGAAGCGGCCCTTCAGAGATTCATTACAGTCATCATCATCAGCTGCTCACCCGTAAAGGGTGTTGACCACAGATTTCTCTACAGGAGATGGGGCAAGCCGCGTTTAAATTGGGACAACTGTAAGCTCAACGAGCATACACTGGCTACCAGTTTACGCTTTGTGAGACAAGTCAAGACACACGAATATTAGAAGAAATTACCGTTTTTTTACCAAATGCCATCCTGTGCAATTGTAACATGCCATCATCGCAATGAATCAGTAAATTTACCAAGAAATAATAATTTACAAGTAAGAACCGAAAAGAAATTGCGACACTGGGACTGCCTATAAACTTGGCGGCTTGTCCAGTCTAATGTATATTCTGAGTCTGTGGTGTTGACCTAAGTCGTCCACGCCGACCAATTTGCAGATTGGCCAACTTTTCTCACAACCTTTGATCTCTTGGCAGGTATCTTCACAATGTTTTCCTTCTCCGTAAGAGCGTCGGATAATGTACATATAATTCGAAAATACGAAAACACATTGGTACATGGCAGGTTTTGATCTTGCACCCACCGATCGTAAGGCAGTCCCTTCAACGAGCCATCGACGCTCTACAGTATATGTGTATTATTCGTTGTCATTTCCTCTCGACACTACAACAAGGCGAAAATGAGTGTAAAAGTTAGCGATCTCGTTCGAGTGAGCGATCAAAGGTGCGCCGATGGGGCGGAAAAGCGGAAAGGCGAGCGGAAGCGTCGCCTCACTATTACTACTGCTTTAAGATATATTTCTTCAAAGTTAACGCCAGATTGCGTATCGGCGTTCACGTAGAAACTTTCGCGTTACTCGTCCGCTGTCTCTCGATGGCACTTGATCTGGATTGTAGGGTATATAGTAAATATCGTCTTTTTTATTTGAAAATGCCAGAGTGCCAAATGAGTATCGGGACTTCACATGTTATGCGAATTTTTTATTTACTTTTGGTGTCGCCTAGTTTAGCAGCGTACCTGCTACATGAATCTCTTTAATGATTTTTGCTGTCTTAATTCAGTTTCCAACAGAGACTTTTCCACAGCCATCACTTCATGAAACATCTTTCGCTGCTTACCAAGACGCGGTATCTACACTAATAATCGTCAGCTCTTACGGTCATCTCGATATTTAAAGTCATTTTGTCTTTAGGCACGCAGGAGGATATTTTCTAAAAAAAAGCTATTTTAGAAGCTAATAAAGAAACTCGTATTAGAAATTGTAAATTATTTAATAATTCATTTCTAACTTGCAGTTTCTTAGTAACATATTAATAGAACATTTAAATAAGAACGTATACACATATTTTTTAACAGATTTATTTGAGTAATCGTTACTTAACGACTATGTTCTCAAAAATAATTATGAAATAAAATTTAGTAAAGAGAATTCAAAGTTAAACTTATACCAAATATTTTACCTGGAATAAATTTCCACTTATAAAACTTTTCTATACGCTTAGAAAAAATCTAGTCTGGTTTTATAAAATTATTAGTTAAAAGTTTATCACTAACGACTTTCAAAGCCTAAACTAGATAAAACAAGAATTCGTTATCTGAAATTTGCTAAAGTATTACTGAGAGGAGCTAATCAATATAATAGCTCAATTACATGACGAGCATAATGACCTATGTCCAGAAGCCTATTCCCCAAAGTCCAGTGCTCTTGTAAAGGCACTTATTGGACTCTGCAAGCTGAAAAGTTACCTTCACAAAATGAACCTAAGTGACTCGGAAACATGCAGATTCTGCGCAGAAGAGAGAGAGACACCGATGCACCTACTCTGCAATTGTGGTCCTCTACAACGGAAGCGAAACATCCACTTGGGCAAATATCATTTATGTTCAATTGACATTAAATCTATAAAGTCTTGAAATTTCTGAAAAATGCCCAACTTTTAGACGAATCTTAAAGGGACGCAAGTCTCAAAATATCTTCTAGGTTGAAGTGAATACAGATCTGTATAAGCCTGAATAGGCCCTCAAATCCAAATAATAATAATAAGAATGTCCTGTAGTGGATGGCAATAGTTTGAAGAGAAGTAATGTACCAGTTTTAAATCTTCTATTTTACTAACGGCACTTTAAATATGCTGCAAACGCAACTGAAAAGTATACTTTAAAAATACACGTTTCCTACTGACATATTACTTAAAGCTTAAGCTTTATTAATAAGCAGGCCGGCTGCCATCGCCGATACCATTTGAATATTTAAGCCCGTATCCGAGTTTTAAAAAATCACGTGATAAATTCCCCTCTCGGACGCATGAATAGTTCGCGTCGCCGCGAGAAATTCTCATTCGAACTGGAAAAGAAATATTGTAAAGGGAATCCGTTTTGGAGCGTTGCTGCCTCACACACACGGTCCGTGTCTGCTGTTGGAATATAGGCCATATGTGTGGGGCACAGAGTGCAGGTGACGTAACAGCTGGTGCGGGCAACTCCAACAATATAGCGGAAATAAATTTACTTCTTTCAGCTTGCAATTCTGTCTTAATGCCGCAGCCGTTGCAAGCGCCATTGTGCTCTGAGCTCGGATTGTACTGTTTTATTTTGTTGCTATCACACATGTTCAAACCACGGAGCATATGTTAATGATAAAGTAGTCTCATTCACATATGGTGTTAGTTCTTTTCAATACTCCTATAGCAGGATTGTCAACAAAACTTCTATGGTATTCGAGTTAAACAGCGAAGTGTTCATTGCTCAGTACTTTCCACAAATGTGATTAGTTAAGGTTAACTATTTAAGCTAGTATGAAGACGGCAGACATCCTACACAATAACACCTTATCTTCCCGCAGAAACAAAGTGAAATAAAGATAGAAAGAAAAGTATTTATTTGGTGCAAATCAAATGATAGCACGTTAGTCCTTAAAATAATATATAAAAATAATGCTACGAAAATGTTGGTTACTCAGCTTATACCAAGACAGTGTTGTGTACAGTAGTAGCTTTAGAATAAAATCGCCTGCAAGCGTGGAGATTATAATAAAATTCACTATAGTGAAGCAGGCCCTAAATATAAAAATCTCTTATGGACATAGTTGTTACCCACTTTTCGCTAGAAATCTTCATCCTTCGCTTTTCTTTTTATAAGTTAAGATAAATTGTTGTTAATTTATTAAATATCAAAATACACTTCCAAGAGGAGCTTATGATAATGAACAGAACAATGCATAAGCCCCAACTCTCAGGGCGGTGACGTCAGATTGAATACATGTAACTAATTGTCTCCATGACAATGATATCGCAGCCATTCAAATGTTTGCTGCAAATGAATTGAAATTAATATACACGTAGGTATAGAGCTAGCAGTGTATGAGTAGGTGCAATTTTAATATTCTGAGAACCATATATTTTAATATTGATTTGTCATCGTTCTTACGGTGAAGCAAACATCGTGAGGAAACCTGCACACGCCTGGAAGAGATTCAAAGGTTGTGCGTGAAGTCGGCTAATCCGCACTGGGCCCGCGTGGACGACTAAGGACTATACACCCTATACGGGTAGGCTCGTGCCCCTCGGTGGGGACGTTTAATGAGCTGTGCTGATATTTCTACAATCAGCTAAACGGCATCTATGCTATATAAGCATTTGTCGTTTCAATAATCAATATTTGGAAACAATTTTAAATGTGGGAGTGCCATTCTTCGGAACAACTGGGCCACAGAAATATCCCCACAGTGGCGAGCGAAACAAACAAAATAAAATAAAATAACGCTTTTTTGTTTCACCGAATGGGTTTATTAGAGACACAAACCAAGAGGGGTTCATTTTCTTTTGGTTGGCAATGTACTTCTGTTTACGCTACACATTCGATATGCGAGCGCCATGAGGTAGCGTACCATTTAACAGGTACAGGTAAAACGGCTGGTGGTTTGCCAAACTTCGAATTTATTATAAAAATATACAGTCATTGATAAATTCGTTATCATGTAAAAAATCATTTCTTAGTACCACGCTGGATCTTTATCGCTACTGCATTGATTCGTATTGTATCTTGTTAGTAGCTTTGTAGTAGCTTTGTTATTATATATGTGACGACCCATGTGGTGCAATGGTCGAGAAGTCAGCTTGGTGTACCAAGGGTCCCGGGTTCGATCCCAAGCATTACAAAACATGTATGTGCATGAACATGTCTGTTTGTAATCGTCGGGTAGTGGTATAATATGTATGTATTTACAAAAAAATAAGTATGTTTATCATTTGTTTAGTACCCTAACTTCAAGTTCCTCGCTCCATATGGAGCTAGATGGCGCTGTGTGAATGTCAGTAAATATTTATATATTGGTTGTAAGGACTTGCTTATCACATATGACTACGGTAGCCTCGAATGCTGAAACAAGACCCACAAATGCTGGGCTCAGCACGGCCAGGACAAAGCTGCCATTTTCTAATTTGTATTTAATTACGTGTCGTTTGTCTATGAATAATTCGCACAGCGCTCACTTAGCGCTCGTTAAGCGCTCGTTTTGTGATTCAATGCGCCATCGATTTCTGGTTTATCACATTAAAGCGCCACAAGCACCCGCGAGCGCTGCCTATCGAGCCGTCTCCATCTCCCATTGTTGTTGCCTTCAGCTGCTTGACATTTACTTGAACGAATCACTTTACGTTGTGCACGATTCCTTTGTGTTTCGATTTCGTCGGGGTTATTGTTTCATAGCGTTATTGAACGTCGCAATTGTATAAATGTTTGCATAAAATTCAGCTTCAAAATAACGTTTCAATAAGAAGTTATTTGTGATAGAGAAAGTGTGTTAAGAGGTTTTGAACATTTACATTAAGCTTCGTCAAAGGTATTTTGCTTTTATGTAAGATTGGAAGGTTATTGGTATGTTTTATTGCCTTTGCTGCTGAATTTTCAGTCGGAGCTTCAGAAGAAAATCGGGTTAAACAAGCTAATAGTTTTTTTCATCCTTGTATTATCGTAAATAGCATACAAGTAAACCAATTTACTTACTGATGAAAAGATTACTGAATGTGAAAGAGGCAAAAGCAATACAATATATATTGGTGTTCCATTAGGGATGAAAATGTTAAGGGGATATTTTCAAATATTACGAAAATAGTGACAAATAGACTTTTAGATAAATGCAAGTTTTAACTTAAAACTATCTTTTTAATATCTTGCAACAAATGACAAGCAACCAAGAATCAATTGGCCTAAGAGTAAGTTATTTAATGATATACGTGAATGTTTATATAACAAAACGGTATCTAGTGCTGTTCTTTTTCATTAAATGATTTAGATACTAAGAAAACGGTCTCACTGAAAGTGTCTGATTTTGTCTCCTTAAACACAAGTTATCCTTAAATACGATATTATTATCTACTTACTAGCAGAATAAAGTTTTTCCTGACTCAATTTTTTTCTTGAAATACATCTATATCTTAAGATAATAATAACAAAATAGGTGCAAAAAAATATATAATGAAAAGGCCTCATAAATAATTGTCCTATGATAAAAAACTCAAGATTTTAATCGAGGTTTGTTTTGTGTTCGTCAAGTAGCAACACTAACAAAGCTTATGACTACGACGGCTACGCGCTACGAGGGCGCACGCAAATTGCCGCTGCGAGCTACGGCTACGGACTCGTAGCGGGCTCGTAGTATGAATGATCATGACGGACCGGTTAAATTGCCCCGACTACAGATAACATTAGTCGTAGCAGATATGCTTTTAGTAACACTGACAGTGATTTTGTTTGATACCATTGCGAATGTTTACGTCATAGAAATTTTGCGGATCTTACTATTTGAAAATCTTTTACTAAATATTTATAAATAGTCTGCTGTTAAGTTTATTACTTTAGAACTAAGTCAAACCGGCCCATCCGTACCAAAGCGCATTTTAAATATAAGGTCTGTATCAAAATAACTAAACTTAAAAGTGTGCAATATAAAGAATGACTTAAAAGTCTGTCAGTATGAGGTTAAGGTTTAAAGATGTATTTATTTCTCAAAAAGATTTACACAATCACTTACATGAGAAACAGCGCACGTAGGTTAATACCTATAAACACACTTTTGGTCTTTTCAAAATTAATTTAAAACGATACAAGCACATTATTATTAACACAGCGCAAGTAATCAGATTATTGATCTCAGCACATAATACCTAAATATCCACAAACATTCACACAGCGCCATCTAGTCCCAAACTTAAGGATACTTAACGGATAAACGTACTTATATACTTATTTTTGTAAATACATACTTATTATACATGTACATTTAAATTATTTCAACGCGTTCCATAAACACTTTGAACTGGCTTTGAACGTTGATATAATGTATAATTAAGAACAACAGTGGCGCCCTCTACCTTCCCTCACAGGTCTCCGGTAATATTATTGCACTATTCATTTGGCGTGATAACGGTAACTTTAATTACCTGGCAATTGAATCCACCGGGCCTACTATTAGCCTCAAGTTTATCAGGTCCTGATTCCCGTTTGCAAACGCCTTGTAATTTTGTTAATTAATGTATTAAACGGTGCTCTCATTATGTAGGAAATTCGAACGCTCGTGTGCGACTGTTTCGCTGCCGGCCCGGCTGGCGGCTTGATCAATAACTTAATTAAAACGACAGATGCAGGGATTAAGTCTTTTAATTATACGAACGCTGTATCTGAAGGCAACATGTTTTACATTAGTTGACCAAGTTTTTTAGTGAGATGGAGAGTCAGTGGCTCATTGGTGTAGAGTGTTGCCTTATGATGTGGAGGGTGCAGTTTCAAATCCCGCCACGTACCACTGTCTTTCATGATTTCATGACATTGATACGTGGCGGAATCTACACCAGCTTGGAAGATAACAGTCCATACCTATGATACCACCACCGATGCTCATCATCATCATCAGCTCAGATACGTCCCGTAAACCGTACCCGTAAAGGGTGTATAGGCCTTAATCATCCATGCCCACAACCTTTGAATTTCTTCGAAGGCGTGCGCAGGTTCCCTCACGATGTTTTCCTTCACCGATGTTCGATTGAAGTAAAATCAGAATAAAGTACTTCGGC
This sequence comes from Leucinodes orbonalis, assembly GCA_019425675.1. Taxonomy (NCBI): domain Eukaryota; kingdom Metazoa; phylum Arthropoda; class Insecta; order Lepidoptera; family Crambidae; genus Leucinodes; species Leucinodes orbonalis. The sequence continues at coordinate 106,636 of PQWD01001732.1, forward strand.
AATTACCATATACTATTTCTAATACATGCGAGTATAAAACACGTATCGATCCCTGCGAAGGCACTCGACCCGGCCTGATCATTATTATTGCAGGTCAATTATTGCTCGATTCCCAATCGATTACTCCTCACTGCCCGCCTACCGTGGCTATCGGTACTTTTATAATACAGGCTAGCGTAGGTTCTATGAGCATGTTTTAATATAACACTAGTGAAGCCCCTCGGCATTATCCACGGTATGAGTACTGTAACGTATCCTATGTACTAACTAGTGAATAGCTATGATAAATAATATAATACATATCCACTGACACTCACACAGCGCCATCTAGCCCTATATTAAGCGTGAAGCTTGAAGTTAGAGGACTTAGCAACTGATAAACATTCTTACATACATTTTAGTAAATACATACATATTATACATAGAAATACCGAGGCCATTACTAACAGACATGTTCATGCACATAAATGTTTGTGATGCCCGGGAATCGAACTTGGAACCCTTGGTGTAGTAGCCGATGTCTCGACCATTACACCGAATTGGTCGTCCAAATGACAGACTTGATTTCCGGAATCGATGATGTGTCATTTAAAAGTAATAGGTACCTAATTTTAGGCCCAATTAAAGCTTTGTTCTATCGTTTTCCACAAAGACGAAGTCACCACAAGACTTTTGCCTTTCCATAAACGCTACAACAATTCTGAACGAATTACACCACCGTCGACTTACCTGATAATTAATTCAGAGTATTCATTAGGGCGCAGACAAGGCGCACAAACTTGTAGCAGTTAATAAAAATTTATCTCGCTTTAAATAAGCCCAGAGGCCTTTAAATATTCAGAGATGGCCCTGGATACCGCGTTTAATAACAGAGGTCCTGTTCAGCCCTCAAAGGGCCCGATCCAGAGCACGTCGCCTTTATATTATAAATCATTGTCATATGCGAAAACGTAGATTGTTAAGCTTTTAGGTACAACTATTAGGTATATTATTGTACTCGGTACTGAGTCGTCTAGGTAGGTATTCTCTCGGGTGTCGGGGCGCAGTGCGGCTTTGATGGAGAATAATAACTGCCCATCAGTTGTAATCCGCCAAAGCCGCTCTACCATGGTAAGGCGTATCACTTACCATCAGGTGAGCGTCTTGATCGTCCTGTCACGAAAAAATGTAATTAAATTGATTTTTCACGGGCTGTGTTACTGACATGATGGAGATATATTTTTATTCTTCTAAGCTTTCTTTAATTTAAAAGGGCTTCATTGAAAATCAGCGTCCAGGCGTGCATTTACGTGTCAGGGCCTTTGCTGAGTGAAGACCTGCTTGGCACTAGCCTTTAAGTGTAATCTGTTGTAGTTTTTTATTTTGTGCCAAATAAATCTTTCTTTCTTTCTTTATTTTTTCTAATTACAATAGGATATCGCTAAGCAGTAATTAGAATATCGATGTATTTCTGTATTGCTAGAGGCAGTTATTCTTATTATTATGAGCTTACCTAAGTAGCAACAGTTATATACTTTCAGAAGTAAAGAAATATCTACCCACATTCACACTGCGCCATCGCTCCTATTTGAACAAGGTTCTTGTACTATAGGTACTAAACAAGGGATAAACACACTTATATACCTTTTATTTTGTAAAAACGTATACATTAAACATTGGAATATTCAGACCAAGACATGTTAAATGCACAGAAATGTTTCTTCTGTCCGGGGTAAGAACCCTGAACATCTTGTGTAGTAGCCAATTCCTCAACCATTTAAACCCATGGGTCATCGTGTATGCAATTTGTCGTGCTACTATTTTATTTTAGGACGTCGTTGTTTTTATTGGTGTGAACTGTGCCTTCCCATCTGGAGGGTGCAAAATCAAATCCAGCCATGTACTGACGTTTTTTTAAATCGATGTATATCCGATGCTCTTACGGTGAAAGAAAACATCGTGAGGAAACCTGCGCATGCCTACGAAGAGATTCAAAGGTTGTGCGTGAAGTGAGCTAATACGCTCTGGACCCGCGTGAACGACTAAGGCCTAAACACCCTTACGGGTAAGCTCATGCCCCTCGGTGGTGACGGGTAATGAGCTGAGGATGATGATGATGACTATTTTACTACTAGAAAAATGTGTTTCATGTTTTTTCACAACTAGCATAAATATTGCACAACAGCAAATTGGAATGAAACTGATATTGTGTACATTTCATTTGGACGAAATCGATTTTCAATTCATTCGCATTGCCAAATGGGTCTGATTGAACCTTAATCTAGTTGTGATGTAATT